>PVLC010005526.1:0-10213 GCA_004027655.1 Graphiurus murinus
GTGAAGAATTTCTTTTTATATTCTTGCAAGATAGATCTTCTGGCAACATCTTCCCTAAATATTTGTTTGAGTAATTTTTATTTTTCCTTCATTTCTGAAGGACAGTTTTCCAGGGTGTAGGATTGTAAGGTCATGGCACTGAATCCAGCTTTTCCATCAGTCTGTATAGAGTTTTTTACTCCTTTGAACCCCGTGGAAACAGAAGTACCATCCACTCCTGCTAGGGTTTGGATCAGGACCCAGAAGGCTTGTGGCTTCTGCTGGGCTCAGGGCTTTGCATTTAAGTTCTATTTCAGTCCCTGGTGATGCTTGTTATGCATTTGAGTCCAACTGTATCTTTTTGAATTTCTCTTTTTATATTTAATGTGTCGCTGGTGTGCATTTAAAGCTGACAAGCATACCAGACATAAACTTAATATGTAATCTTCACCAGAATGGTTCTTCTCATTTATAAACAGAAAGCTGCAGCTCAGAAAGGGGAAGTGTCTTGTCCAAGGTCTTAGAAGTGAGCTTGTACTGGAGCCTGAACAGATTTTTGTGTCTTCTGACTCCAAGCCCTGGTATTTTTCACTGTCTCTGGGTACATAGAAACTAACCCAAAGGGCAGGTCTTAGCATTCAGCTGCTTCCTGCCTTCTTGTAAGAATGAACTCACCTGATGTTTCCTGATAAGCAAAGAGATGTTTCATAGATTTCAACACCACCAAGCTCAGGGCTGACTCAAAACCTCTCTTTCAGCAAGCTGTCAAGGGTCTGAGTGAAGGGCCTCACCCCACAGTGTGCTGTGGCGTGCACATCCAAGGATCTTTGCTTTCATTACAGCCACAGAATTTCTAGCAACAACATTTTCCCTTTGGAGGTATCATGGCTTCCTTATAATGAAGAGATAAGAAAGAAAAAAAATGATTTTCAACTTGAGATAGGCAAATATTTTATTGTATGTTGTACAAATCATCTAATACAAATGTCAACTGAAGAAAATGTCACTCATCTTAAAAAAAAAATTCCACGTGGTTTGCATGTGTGTGAAAAGCAGCCTTTAAAACTTGGTTTCTGGGGACTGTCACCTGAGCAGAGACTCATTCCTCAGAATATTGTGTAGCTGGGCAATTAAGGACTATCAGACTCACTCAAGAATGTTATTTAAAAGTCAGGAAAGATAAAATTATAGAGCAAATGGTTGGCCAAAATAAAGTAAAAGTAGATATTTTTCTTTTCTTTGATTACTTAAAAAATTAGCTGAAAAATGCCTTTGGCCTCTCTAGCCACAGCAAATACACTTGAGTCTGAACATAATGCCATATTTTCTTTATGCCCAGTTCCACTGCCTTCATGCCCAAACTACTTCAATGCACTCTTCCTCTGCACGGTTTGTTCTAGGTCCATATGACCCCTCTCTCCTTAATCTCTGTAATTCAAAGTTCCAAATGAAACTCTGCACATTCAGAAAACTGTTTCTTGCAAAACGTACATTGGGAGCAGGGTGTTGTGAAGCATGCCTGTAATCCCAGTACTTGAGAGGCTGAGACAGGAGAATGGTAGATTTGAGACTCAGCCTCAGTAACTTAGTGAGACCCTCAGCAATCTAGCCCAACCCTGTTTATAAAATAAAATAAAATAAAATAAAATGACCTGGGAGTACAGCTTGGAGGTGGAATGCCTCTGGGTTCATAACACACACACACACACACACACACACACACACACACACACACACACACACACACTGTGCATTGGAAGACCTTATTTGTTTAGTTCGGTGCATTGTGGCCTTTAGTATCTCTCGTTGCCCTGCCATGGTACGAGCAGGTATGTAGTTAATTGAATGCCGGAAGGAAGGTGACTGCTGAGAAAGGGGGAACACAACCACAGAAAGCTGTGATTAAGGAACATCACTACGGGAAGTTGGTATTTCCTCTGCTGTGTACTAAGATTAACACGTGTAGCAGTTGACCTGAGTGAGCAGGCCAAGAAGAGGGTGATTAAAGGATCAAGTCATTGTCTGTGTCATTCTTTGAAGACAAAGGTGATGATAATGAGCACATTCCTCTTATTGCGATGATATAATAATTACTGCATTAATTATCCTTATCCAACCAGAGACCAAAAAAATAGAGGCATTCAAGTACATTGAGTTCCCTAAAGTATTGTACACTCTTCAGCTGTAGTAAGTCTTGTCACCTGAAGGCAGATCACATCTCCAGGAGCAACAACGCTGCCTTGCTCACTCCCAGGCCCCAGACTGCACTACCACTCTGCACCTTACAGTCAAGTTACACAGAGCAGTGAATGCACTGGGCTCGGCTGGAGGGAGACCAGGGAGGGGAATGGGCAGGCCAGCTCCCAGGTTTTCTGTCTCTGCATTGGCAAACAGTAGGTGAGTTTCTCCAGCGAACCAGCTAATATCTTTGTGTTGAGCTGACAAGTTGTTTTGACAATATTTAGACAGTCAAACAAAGAACGAAAACAAATTGGCAGCCACGTTTCCCAGTTCCAGATTATAGGCACAAAGCAAGCAAATGCACCTGCGAGAAATCCTGAAATTCAGGCTTTGATCCTAGCTTTGTGCAAGGCTCCCATCAATGTCTCCTCCTTCGTGAGGTTTTTCTTGCTAAAGTAACCTGGGGATGTGGTAGACTCATCTCTTATTCTTACTCTCCAAACAGATGCTATAGCTGAGGCGTTCCATCATAATTAGGCAGGTGTGAGAGAATGATGGGAGGGTTCCTAGGCATGGAGCATACCAGAATTTAGAGACCGGGCCTGTGTGTGGGAAGAGGTGATCAAATAGTCAAGGGATTTAATGTGTATTCTACTTAGTTTCCCAATCTTGCAGCTGCAAAACCTTGAAGTTGAAAGGGTACAGAGTTTTATGGTAGGCCAAGAGTTTCTACCTCATATAATGGGGAATCCTTCTTGAAAATTAGATGTTACAGAGATGGATGCAAAAGAGAGTTGAATCAATTAAGAGACAATAGTTTATTATATGTTAGGGAGGAAGCTGATGTGTTCAGGAATCGAGCTTTAATTAAGTTCTCCTCCAATGGACTTTTTGGAGTCCTACTTAGACAATCCAGGGCAGGATGGATGAGGGTCTTGGCAGGTGGCTCTCCTCTGATGGAGCAGAGAAATCTGTGTTGGTATGCAACAGCCTTCTCTGAGACACAGGAGCCTGCCTTCCCTACCCCTCTGCTTTCAGCTTTTCTGAGAAGGGGCACATTTTCTGGAACACAGGTGTGGACCTTGCTTTAAGTACCACTCCAGTCATTCTAAGATGGGCTTCATCCAACAGTCAAACACAAGAACTTGGGTTCTCAAAACTAAG
Organism: Graphiurus murinus; assembly: GCA_004027655.1. Lineage (NCBI taxonomy): Eukaryota > Metazoa > Chordata > Mammalia > Rodentia > Gliridae > Graphiurus > Graphiurus murinus. The sequence goes on from PVLC010005526.1 coordinate 3,325, forward strand.
TGGTAGAGAAGGTGTGTGGATAAGAGGAGAGGGGGCAATGTGGTGGTTTTCTAAATCATTACAGTTTGGGTCAAGAGGAATAGAATCTCATCTGTGTCATCTACAGCAAGTTCCATGGGACTTCCTAAGTTACCACATCATCTTCTTCTTGGACAACAGGGTTAACACGAAGGTAGAATCAGATGATCTTTTAATTTATGGGTATTGCTTTTAGTACATTATTTTAAAATGCTTTTCTATGCATCGATGATTTATATGGTTTTCTATTTTTGTTATTTTGAGAAGATGAAATTCTGAAATTAGAAGAATTTGAGAAAAATAAAGAGACTGTTTACAGATGTGTGGGAGGGGATGTGAAATGCACAAGGGATAATGCAGTGTTCTCAGAGACACCCTATCTTCTGTGCACCTGGGGAGGGGGCTAGAGAGGGAACACAGGGTGCAGGAGGTCCCCAGGAAGAGGTCTGACCCTCGGATGCCTGTTAAGACATGGTGGGAGGGATCAGCCAGCCAGCGGTCACCCAGATGTGGGAAATAATACCCTTACCTCCCTTTCTTCTGATGCATCTCTGCCTTTGACCCTTTCTGACCCTCACTTCTGGCCAAATCCACTGGAAGGTCATAGAGGACAGTCTCAGCGGGCAGAGAGAGTGAAGAGTGGAAAGTAGAGGTACGAGGGCAAATGGAACCTATCCTGCATACTGCTGAGATCTCATTGATTTCAGGGCTTTGTCTATAGATCCTCTTGTATTTTTCTAGGTACGCAACCAAGAAGACATCATCCAATATCAAGTTTCTCTCTATCAGTCCTTAGGTACATTTCTGTTGTTTCATTTCGCTGACTGGGTTCTCCAGTTTAATGTAAGCTAAAAACAGTGGTAGTCAGTTTGTCTTATTACTGTTTACTCTATTATCTCTATAGGCTCACCAGGAAATAAGATACTTTAGTATGGTTTTGTTTTAGATATCTTTTATTAAGTAAAAAAGTAAGTACCCATTTTCTCTATTTTTTTTTTATTGGTGCATTATAATCATACATCTTTGTTAGGTACAAGCTGGTAAAGGCATACATGCACACATTTCTCATTTAACCCTTCCCCAATTCCTACCCCACTCCCTCGCTCTCCCTCCTTCCTAAGTTCAGTTTAGTGATTGACTTTGATATGCTTGTGAAAGTACATCATGTGCATTAGGTTGTTCCCCCCCACCATCACTTTCAATTAAGTCACCTTCTTTGCTCATCTAAGGTTTCTCTTTCTTTGTCTAGAGTCCTTCTTATGTCCCACTTTCTCCCTAGCTTCTGCATATTAGGGGAGAACATACAACTTTTTACTTTTTGTGATTGACTAATCTCACTTAGCATAATGTATTCCAGTTTCATCCATTTCCCTGCAAATGACATGATTTTGTTCTTCTTTATAGCTGAGTAAAATTCCATTGTGTATATATCTCATAGTTTTGTAATCTATTCATCTGTTGATGGACATCTGGACTGTTTCCATACTTTGGCAATTGTGAATTATGCAGCTATAAACATAGATACACATTCTTGCTAAGATTTATGAAAGAAAATAAAGACTAGTGGAACAATTGCATGTTAAATGACTTTCTATATATTGTTTTGAGAATAAAAATCTTGGGGTCATAAAGTGAGTTGGGAAATGTTTTTGTCTTTTATTTTCTTGAAGAATTTGCATAGAATTGGGTAATATTTTTAATCATAAATGGATTGCTGTATCTTAAATATGCCTTACTACCACTATTTAAAATATGCTTCTCTTTTAATTTGTTAATGTGGTAAATTTTTTTCATAGAAAATTATTTTTTCATTTGGAGGATCAATTCTATTTAATCATGATGCATTTAAAATATATATATATATATATATATATATATATATATATATATATACTACTGATTTTGGTGTGCTAATATTTTATTTAGGATAGTCACATCTATAGTGTGAATTAGCTGTTTTTTGACATATGATTTAGTTTGGAAGATATTATATCTTTTACTACTAATATAATTTCTTTAATAATAACACATGAATATAGAATTTAATATACAGTTAGTTAATTTACATTCTATTATATTTAAAAATTATTTATACAAAATGATCCTGAATATTTTTGCATAATATTTTCTTCTATTTATACTTATGACACAATTTATATTTCTCATATTATTTTTTGTATGTCCCTTACATTTTTATTGATTAACCTTGACAGAACTCTCACCCAACCTCCTTTCTTTCCTCTTTTCTCCTTTCTCCCTCCCTTCCTACTACTTATTTATATTATTTTAATGACTTGAGCATTCATTATCTTTTAGGTTTATTGATAATCTTTATAGTGCTATTTTTAATACATTTTTTCTCTTACCTCTATTATTGACTATTCCATATTATGTCAGAGTTTACTCTTTTTTAACCTCTTTGAGTTAACAACTGACTATGTTAATTTCAACCTTTGTTTTTTCTGATATGGAAATTTTTCTCAGGGAACTTCTTAGATGGCAGAAATGTTCATGTAACTATCACTACAATTATAACTATAGAGATACATTACTTTCATCATTATTTATCTTAAAGTATTTACATTTTTATTTTTTAAAGCAATATTGTGTTTTTGATTTGTAATATTTTATTTTCCCTTTTTTCTTCCTTCCCTGCTTTTATTGAATAGATTATTGTTTTTCTACTTCTCCTTCGAGGAGATTAAAAAGTAAACATTTTATTGCTATTCTTTCAGTGGTTATTCTAAGAGATAGGAAGTTACCAGGGGCCGACATCGTCCCCAAAACCACACCCACAGTGACTTACCTCCTCCATTCATGCCCCCCCCCCCCGCCCGCCTAAGTTACCACCCAGTAAGTAAGTCCATTCAACAAGTCTTTCAGTGGGTTTATCCATGGAGGAGATTAGAGCCCTGGATTAATTATTTTGCCTCTGAACTTTTGCACTGGGGACATGCTTTCAACAAATGACCTTTTGGGGAGCATCCCAAACCCAAACCATCACACTGCCCATTCTCTATTCATGCTAAGATTTGTGAATGAAAATGACTAGCGGGGCATTTGTATGTTGAATGAATCTATAAAAGTTTATTTATAAAAAAAAAAAAGAAAGAAAAAGATCAGTTCTCTATCTGGATATTTTGTACTTCCCATCCATTGAATCAATTGTGGGTGAAAAATATTGAATGAATCTATGCAATTTTCCAGTTTCTGAATATCTATTCACTACTGTCCTTTATATCATTCTTTTTCTTGGCTTGCATTTAGATTGCGTGGAGCTTACTGTCTGGACACACTCCTTAATATCTGAAAAAAGCCTAGATGGGTGTACATGCAGATGTGGTATTAGGGAGAGAAAAGCAGGGGCCATTTACAACTGGCATTTGTCCAGAATACAGACACTGCCCATGCTGGTGACGAGAGGATTTGCGGTCTCCCCTCCCCTGAGCCTGGGCTGCGGAGTGAGAGGGAATTGGAGAATAGGGGCATTGCCAAGGGCGGACAACCAGATAAGGTGCTGGACGGTTCCCAGTCTCGCTCCCGCCATACACCTCATAAAATGATAACTTGGGATAGAATTTCCCTACCGGCGACGGGAGAAGTGGGTTTTACAGCAAATTGAGTCAGGCTGACAGCTTCCAATGCACAGAACATAGGTCATTTCTAATCTGGGTCGGAAGTTATTGTCTGCCTCCCCCTATCTCCTATGTAGCAAAGATCTTCTTCTAGTGTACCTGGAGTTCACCCAGGCTGTGCTTAGAAAATACTAACAATAAAATTAATGGGCAGGTTATTTTTATTGAATAACGACCAGGTGCCAGCAACTGCTCAGTGATATATATGTGTACACACACACACACACACACACACACACACACACAGAGTCTCATTGAAGTTTTGGAAAAAGCTCACTGTAATCATTTTGATTTCAGAAAATAGAGCTGAAGCTCAGACAGGCTAAGTGATTTTTTTCTACTATCTCATATTTAGTAAGAGGAGTAGCAAGGGCCATGATTCGAGCTTAGTTTTGTCTGATGTCAATGCCTGCTCTCTGCAGTTTTCTTTTCACACCCCAACTTCCCTAGAATCCCATTTTACCCTCCGTGGACTGTTAGCATAGGTCATCCAACAATTTAATATACTTATGCGTTTAAAGGCCTGTCGCCTTACAAGTCTATGAAGCCTTTGAAGGCAGGGGTCTGCTCATCTCTGTATCCACGGTGCCTAGCAGAGTCTGGTGCAGAGTAAAAGAACAGGAAATATTTGATGAATGAATGAATCAGTAAATTAAACCCACATCTGGTAAGGAGCTGCTTTGTCTAAGACCTTTTATTAGTTGCTTTCCTAGTAATCTCTGCTCTGTATGAGAAACTCACACAATAGGATTCATATTTATTTTCAGATGTAGATGCCAAATCATTTTTTTTTTTGATAAAACAATAAAAAATAAAAGCAGCAGCAGGAGGAAGTAAAAAGGTTCTCTTCAGGAAATTCATATGACTGGGTGATGCCGGAGGAGGCCACAAGCCTGGGTTAGCATCTTGAAGGACAGGAAGTCATTTGGCCAGTGTCAGATAAAGCAGGCTTGCTTCTCTCCTGTATCAGCTCAGAGTGAGCTGTTTTCATGCAAAGGAACAATGGCCTCTCTTGGGTATCAGGTACCTTTCAGTGGCTCCGCCAAGCTTGCCTATGAACCTAGGTCTCATTCTTTCTGAGAGCATACTGGATAGCAGATCTAGTCTCTGAGCACTCTGTTAGAAATGCAGTACAGAACACACTGGAAAACAGCTCTACCCCAGCAGAAGCAACGTGAGCTTTCAAAGATGGAGCTCAGAGAAGAAGACAACACCTAGGCTGTCGCCATGGATCTCCGGCAGAGGCCACATATAGGAGGGTTCACTTAGACTTGGGACCCCAGGCACACTGGCGAAAGGTTCTCACCATCTCCTTGGAGAGAGACACCAGCGACTTAGACATGTACATGCAGCATGCCCTTCATTTCATCTTCCCCGAGGACCCAGGGTGAATGCTACCAGTTTCCTATGCCAGAGTGTGGGCCCAATTATTCTCACCTGATCTTTGAATTGAAGAGCTGTGAGCTTTACCAGATTTGCACCAGACAGAGTATATTAGTTTTTTGGGGAGCCAATCAGGTAGGCAGCCCCTTTTTGCAGGATGCTGCCTAAATATCTTACATACTTATCTAAGACTTGGGGGGATACCAGAGCTGGTGTTTTTCCCCCAGATTGCCCCGAAGAACAGTGTCTTAGGAGTGGAGGAGTATGTGTATAAATAATGAGAGACAGGGCCACAAAGAGGGCCTGTGACGGACGGTCTAAGCCTCCCTGGTGAAGTTACTCATTTCTGCAGGCATCTTGAGTACACATTTTAGAGATAAATCTGATGGTTTGGAAGATGTTCCCTCTGTTTCTTTATATCCTCATGGCCTCTACATTTGAGATAATATATGTAATATTGAATAATAGGAAATACGGGTTGCAATAAATTAGTACTTATCTGATGGATTAGGTGATATGAGGAGGTTATTCAATATCTACCTCATTTGCTGACTGATGCCTAAAATCTCCTAGGGAAGTTGAATATCCTGCTGTACTGGTCTAATACACACACACGCACACACACAAGTATATATTTTTTACCAGAAGACTACCTTGAATTACAAGAAAAGCCTCCTTTTCTACTATGGAATTCTATAAAAAGTGAGTTTTCCCATGATAGTCACAGTCACAGATGGACACAGACTGCTTTTAGGGAAGGTGAAACGTTTTTTGATCACATCACCGAGAAAGGGTCTGGTTTGAGCACAGCCGGGGGTGGGAATAGAGAACCTGCTGTTTATCTTTTCCTGGTGAATCCAGGTTAAGTAGTCATTCATCTCCAGCCCTCGCCACGGCCTCCCCCAACACACGCACATGTGCACACTCACTGTTGGCACACGCGGGGCCCCAGCCTGTGCAGACTAGTTTCCTGTGTCCAGCCAGAGGCTTCCCGCAGCTGGAGAGGGGAGCACCTGCGGGGCTCTGCTTTGTGTCGGCCGCACTCACTCACAGCAGGCCTGGTTACCATCTGCGCAGGTAAGGCCCAGGCCTGGCTTATAACCACACGCCCTGCTCCCGCAGGCACAGAGTCAACCTGGACATAAAGCAGGCGTCCTGCCATACCTGAGGGGGCCTGCTTCGTGTCCGGGGTTCTCACTCACACAAAGAAACTGCTTTACTCCTCCCCCTCTCTTTCTCAATAGTCACATCTTCTCTTTGTTTTCAGTAGTTGAGTCATTCTGGGAACCAGAGGGATGGATTGAGGAGAACTCAGAACTAAGCGGCTTTGACACTGACTCACTGGTTCATCTAAGAAACTGGTCTCTGTGGAGATGACCTGCCTAGAACTTCTGTCCTGCCCCTGAGGACCCCAGAATCCAGTGGAGAGACAAACTTGTAATATCCCAACTGCAGCCTGCAGCCCTGTGTGATAAAGACTCAGACAAGTGTATGGAAAGAAAGGGCTTTTGCAGGCCTAAAAGAGAAAGTTGCAAGCTTCATATGGCAGAGTTGGGGAAGGTTGCACAAGAGCCTTTATATCTGAGCTGGGCATTGGGGAATGCATAGGAGTTTGTTGGCTAGAGAAGGAAAGAAAGACAAAGTCACAGGTAAGAAGTTACAATGGGCCGGGTGTAGTGGCTCACACTTGTAATCTCAGTACTTGGGAGGCTGAGACAGGAGGATCACAGGTTTGTGGCTAGCCTCAGCAGTGTAGTGAGGCTTTCAGCAACTTAGTGAGACCCTATTACCAAATAAAATATAAAATAGGCCTGGGGGTGTAGCCCAGAGGTAGAGAGCCCCTGGGTTCCATT
>PVLC010005526.1:10313-75702 GCA_004027655.1 Graphiurus murinus
AAAAAAAAAAAAAAAAAAAAAAAAAAAAAAAAAAAAAAAAAAAAAAAAAAAAAAAAAAAAAAAAAAAAAAAAAAAAAAAAAAAAAAAAAAAAAAAAAAAAAAAAAAAAAAAAAAAAAAAAAAAAAAAAAAAAAAAAAAAAAAAAAAAAAAAAAAAAAAAAAAAAAAAAAAAAAAAAAAAAAAAAAAAAAAAAGAAGAAAGAAAGTCATGATGGACTTTTAGAAGTGCTAGGTTGGGCAATAACAAGCCAAAATATATGATTCCGCAATGGAATTAAATTTAATATCAAAGGACTAAAAGATCTCAGGAAGTCCCATAATATTTGAAAATGAAATAACACATTTATAAATAACTTGTGAATAAAAGAAGCAATAAAAATGGAAAAGAACTACTTTTAACTGAATCCAAATACAAGTCAACATATAAAATTTGCAGGAGGCTATTTAAGCAGTACTTAGGGGAAATTGATAGCATCAAATGATTATGTCATAAAACCCAAATTCTCAAATAAATGATCTCAGTCTCTACCCAAAGAATCAAGAGAAAGAACAAATTGAAATGAAAGTAAGTGGGAAAAACGTATAGCAAAAATCAGAAAAGAAGTAAATGAAATTAACATAAGAAAAGCAAGAATGGAAAAATCTTCCTTCAGAGAAAACTCCAGAACTAGATGATTTTTTAGTGAATTTTATAAAAAAATTAAGATAGAAATATTACCAATTATGTGTATACTATTTTAAAAAACTTGAAAACAAAGAAACATTCCCCAGTGCATTCTATGAAGCAGCATTACCTTGATATCAGAGCCAGAGACATAAAAAAAACTAGGTCCTAGACTTGGTGACACACGACTGTAATCCCAGTACTTGGGAGGCTGAGACGGGAGAATCACAGATTAGAGGATAGCCTCAGAAATGTAGCCAGACTCTTAGCAACCTGGAGAACCTGTTTCAAAGTAAAAAAAAAAAAAAAAAAAAAAAAAAAGAAAAAAAGAAAAAAATTAAAAAGGGCTGGGGATGTAGCTCAGAAGAAGAATGCCCATTGATTCAATTCCCAGTTAACATACACGCGTGTGCACGTGCACATACACACACACACACACACACACACACACACACACACACCCTACAAATTAATTTCTTCATGAACATATGTAGAATTTTAAGCAAAAATTTAGTAAATTGAATACATCATGGCTAAGTGGGTTTATTCAAGGAATATAGAGTTGATATAATATTAAAATTTTGATGCAATCTATTAAAACATTTGTAAATTAATAAATCATTTTACTAATTTTGCAGAAGAAAAGATTAATTACATTTTATAGACTAACAACAAATAATCGGGAATTGAAATACAACTATCATTGATAAGAAAATGAGAAACAAAATTCTAGAGGCAAATCTAACAAGATATGGAAGATCTATAAACTATAAGCTGTAAAATATGGTGAGAGAAACTGCTAAAGGGCTAAATAAGTGTAGAGATATATTTTGTTCATCTGTCATATGACACAACACTATTAATATTTCAATTCTTTTTAAGGTGATCTGTTGATTTATTACAACCTCAACCAAAATATCAGGAGACATTTTTATGGAAATTGACAAACTGATTCTAAAATTCATGGGATAATGCAAAAGATCTTAAAAATGGAAGGTCTTGAAAAGACAGAACAAACTTTGAGTGGTGACACATTTGTCTTAGAAAAGTGATGCAAAAATTTAGTGCCAGATAATAGTGCATTTTATATTACATGCTAATCATTAAAAAATAAGGATTCCACAGAAAACCTGCACACGTATGTTTTTAGCAGCTTACTCCTAATTATAAAAAGTTGGTAGCAACCACGCTAACTCTCAGTAGATGAATGGATAAAGGAACAGGTACAGCCACAGCACAGAATATTATTCTAGATAAGAAATAAACTATCAAAACATGGGAAGACGTGGAAGAACCTTAACTGCATTTTACTGAGTGGAAAACAAAAAGGCAATTTGAAAAAGTCTACGTACTGTATGTTTGCAACTAGATGACATTCTGGGAAAGGCAAAACTACAGACAGTAAAGAGATCAGTGGTTGACAGATAAGGTCTTTGGGAGGAATGGGGAGAGGAATGACTAGGTAGGGCACAGAAGAGTTTTAGGGGAGTGAGACTATTTGGTGCAATACTGTAATGGTGGATGTGTGATATTACCGTGTGTTAGCCAAAACCCATAGAACTGACAAACAATGAGCAAGTCCGTGAAGACTCTGGACTTTAATGGTGTGTATCAGTATTGGTTCATCCATCGTAACACATGCTCTGCACCCAGGCAGGATATGAACAGCGAGGGGAGCCTGGGTGGGAGAAAGGGAGGGGCTGAGATTAGGTAGGGGTGTACATTAGAACTTCATCCTTTCTATTTTTCTGTATGTCTAAAATCACTATTTTTAAAAAAGAACAGTGAATCATTGCAAAGCTGTTTTAATAAAAGTTGAGCAAAATTCAGATTTTTTGAAGGAAGGACTGGAGGGGAAACTAAAAGCAAGGGCATCAAGGTGGAGGTGTAAGATCTTAGTCTGTAGGACAGTCCGGGCCCGAGTAGAGTGGGGATAGTCAGAGTGGAGAGAAGTACTGTGGGAGGGCACTGTGGGAAGAGTCAGGAGAGCCTAGCGATGGCGGAGCTGTGCCACGAGCAGAGAAATCAGCATACACTGTACTGGAAAGAGCACTAGATTACACAGTAGAGACTTGATCGAGTCTTGGCTCTCACACTGACATGGAGTGTGCGCTCTGGCAAGGGACTTGGTATTTCTGGACTTTGATTATCTCAGGAATGCCCTGGAGGCCTAACGCTGATGTACGGGCTCAAATCCATCTGACAGCCTGGAGCTGCCCCATCCAACACGTTAGCTATTAACCTTCCACGGCTATCACTCCTGGGGAAATCTGTCTAGTCCAAATTGAGATGTGCTGTATCTATAAAACTAGTGCAAAAGCAAAAACAAAAACAAAGCAAAGCAAAAAAAAAGGCTCAGGAAAAAAGACTGTAAAATATTCCATGTATAACTTTCAAATTGATTATACTTTTCAATTGTAATATTTGGATATATTGTATTATATACATTTAACCTGTTTCCTTTTACATTTTTAGTATGGCTATCAGAAAACTCAAAATTGCATACGTGGTTTGCAGTTGTGGCTCACATTATATATCCACCGCACAGCACTAGCTTGCAGCTTCCCTGGCTGCATTGTATTTGGGGACATGGAAAATTAGCCTAGAGAGTGGTATCCTGCCCACACACAGCCATGCTCCACCCCAGAATGGTGGGGGTAGAGCCACAGAGGAGTTAAAAGATTCCCCAGGTAACCTGAGGCTTCCTAGGAGTCCTTTTACCACCCACTTGGGAATGCCATCTGGAGAAATCCTTTTAAGTAGCAGGGCAATCTGGAATTTCCCAGACTATCTAAATGAAAGACTAGGATTCCTTCCCCAAATGCAGAGATAATCCCAGAAACTCCACTCTTCCTCTGCCTCCCTGCAACGATCAGCAGTGTTAACCTGGGCCTGACCCAGGCGGCTGGTTAGCCTACCTCACCACACCCTGAGACTTGGCAGCCCAAGGAAACCACAACTGGTGAATGCCATGTTGGTGCAAGACTCTCACCGCCATCGAGAGCAACTTCTCTGCCACCAGGAAGGATGAAGCTTGAGTCCCATCGTGTTCTTAGTGCTCCTAGGACTCTAACATTCTTTACCAAGCACCTCCAGTGTGCGGTGCCCAGAACACGCACACCTACTGTGCAGATACCTTGCCTGTTCCCATTCTATTTGACTTTTGTTATTCTGTCTTGGTTTAGATAAAGACCTATGAACTATCTATATCCCCTCATCCATAACCAATGAGACTCAGAAATACAGCCATCTGCCTCCATTCGTGAGTCCTGCTCAGCTCATAAATATTCAGTTCCATCCCCTTTCCTCTAATGCCATCAGAAAACCCCGAAGCCCTCATTTGGCATTAAATCTTCCATAGACTTGCTCAAACCAACATGGCTCCTCTCATTTCTTCAGCACTGATTTGTTCCTTACTTATTCTCACTTCCTCAGCAGAGCAGGGTTCCTTCCTTCTCACCAACAAAATTTTCAGCCTACAGAAAAATGAATGTGGGGTGTGGCACTAATGCCAAGATGTATCTATCTACAGAAGCTAAGGTAACTGGGCATCGACAAAATGTGTCTATGAAGTCTCCTGTTAGAGCTGCAACATCCAAGACACTTACATTTGGTTACACACACACACACACACACACACACACAATTTAGCCCAAGAAGATATTTCATGATTATACCTGGGTTTATCCCTGGCAGCCCCGCCAAGTACTCCCACCGAAGGGAAGTATTTCTTTAAGGAAAAAAGCTCCGCAGAGATTCAGGAACCGGGTTTCCTCCCTTGGGATGTATCTCCAGTTTCTATGGCCCCTGGGAAGCACTTGGCCTCTCAGGAGAACTGACAAGTTTGAATTCCTTGTCCCTGTTGCAGTTCTACTAGTCAAGGTTCGCTGGTTGCTGGCACCTTGCTGTCTACTCCAGCAGGACACAGATTTGCATGTCCCTCAATTGCTCTGCTGTGTCCATGTCTCCTGTTTTGGCCTTAGCTGCTAGGCTAGGAGTTCTGCAACTCTCTCCTCCCCGCCCCCTCCTACGCCACAGGAAGGGCTCCTGTCAGGTTTGTTCATAACTTATTCCCAGTACTCAGCTCAATGCCTAGCATCTAAAAGGTTCCCACGAAGTTTCTGGTAGATCAGAGAATGTTTAAATGAAATATTTGGTATCATCCATCTTCTTGTATACTTTTATTGGTGCATTGTAATTATACATCTTTACTGAGATATAGAGTGATAGGAATATACATGTACACAAACCTTGGTGCACAGTCTATCTTAAGAGATGATTGACTTCTTGAGGACAGGACCTTCCTTCCATGCTCTTGTGCTTTGTGCAGTCCCAAGACTAATGCTCATCTGGAGTTTGCAGGCTGTGGGCGGATGCTTAGGAACCATAGATGGATTGTTTGGGTAATTGATAGAATGTGAAAATGGTATCTCGTTGAGATCTCGATTTGCATATCCCTCATCTCTAATTAAATCAAATGTCCTCTCATATATTTATTGGCTTAATGAAATTCCTTTTATGTAAGACACATGTTCATGCCTTTTTCCTACTTTTCTTTCAGATTCTTACATTTTCTTTTTTATTTCTAGAAGTTTTGTAGTGTTTAAGTTTATCTCAATGTCAGTTGTATGTGTTATAATACATTCTCCAAGTTTATAGCTTAGCATTTTTCTCTCTTTAAAAGTGTTTTGTTGTAAAGAGACACTTTGAGTTTAATATATATATATATAAAATTACAAATTCTTTTTATTATTAGCACTTTTGTCATTTTAAGCAATGAGTGGAATGATGATTTTCATGTTATGCCAATTGTACTAACTGGTGTGTGAATCCATTAGCTGCCATGTTGCACATGTGGGCTATAGAAATTGGGTAAGATACAGTCCTTAAAAGACTCTCAGCCTAGAGGGGGTAGATCTACACACCCATGAACAGATGATTCTGTAGAGCATGATGTTACTACAACATGGGGTATACTCCAGATATCTGGATATACACTTTCTCAAGGTAGGATTCTGTAAGGTTATATAGTTATTCTGTAACTTATACAGAACTTAAGTTATTTTGTAACATATGAACTTATGTTCATATCTGCCCTAAAACTTTATATTTATATTGGATGTGGGAACATGCAATATAATCATTTTCTATAAAAAAGACCATAGAAGAAGTTATTCAGAATTACTTATATATAAATGATTTTAGGCAAATTTTATATACCTTGTTTTTTGTGAGTTTGAAAATCTTTCTACCCTCATTATATCTCATAAGGGTTTCAGGTAAGATGAAGGTAGGAGTATTTTCAGTTATAAAGCTGTAACTGATTACAGTTCTAACTGGATCATTTTTGGTATATATCATGTTTGCTTTTTTCAGTGAAATATGCATATTTGATTGGATATATGAATCTTTCCTATTGTCTTGGAATCTTAATCATTAGTCACACTGAATCCTTAGCTTTTGCCAATGTATTTGATTAAAGTGCAGGATCTGAGTATGTGGCTTATATCCACCAATATTTCTGTATGGTTTTGATCACATCAACCATGCTTTAGAAAGAACATAGTTGGAGGCATCAGCCTTCTTAATTTTAAATTATATTATAAATAGGTAATAATCACAACAGTATGTTTATGGCCTAAAATAAGATGTATGCACTAATACCTAAAAACAAATGCATAGACTAATGAGACAGCACAGAGAGTCCAGAAATAAATCCACACACATATGGTTAACCAATCCTCAACAAGGGCACTGGCAATATACAATGGAGAAAAGTATCCTCAAAAAATGGAAAGAATCGCCGGGCGCGGTGGCGCACGCTTGTAATCTCAGCATTCGGGAGGCTGAGACCAGAGGATCCGGGTTCGCGGCCAGCCTCAGCTACCTAGTGAGGCACTCCGCAACTTAGTGAGACTCGGTTTCAAAATAAAGAATAAAAAATAGGGCTGGGGGTATATCTCGGAGGTAGAATGCCCCTGAGTTCAATCCCCAGTACCGAAAAAAAAAAAAAAAAAAAAATGGAAAGAATCAATTTGTATCCTTATCTTAAACCATTCATAAAATGTCAACTCAGAATGGATTGAAGACTTAAACATAAGACCTGATACATTAAGACACTTCAAAGAAAAAGTAGGAAAAACATCTCCTTGATATTGGTCTTGGCAACATTTTTTTTTGGACATGACCTCAATAACACAGGCAAAAATGCACAAGTAGGACTACATCAGACTAAAAAGATTCTGCACAACAAAAGAAACAACAAAATAAAAAGGGGCTGCCCACAGAAGGGAGACAATATTGGCAAACCATGTATTGAATACAAGTTCAATATCTAAAACACAAAAAAACTCTTCCAAATCAGCAGCAAAAAACCCAATAACTTGATTTTAAAATGTAAGATAAGCAATGAAATATGATTCAGTTTTAAGAGAGAAAGCAATTCACCATTTGTGATGCATGGATGAACCTGGGGACATTATTCTAAGTGAAACAAGCCGGGTACAGAAAGGAAGTCCAAGAGAATTTCATGTATATGTGGAATCTAAGTTAGTCAAACTCATGGAGGCAGAGAATAGAATCGCAGTTACCAGGAGCTGGGATGGGGACTAGAGAGGGAAGGGGGGAGATGTAAGTCAAGGAGTACAAAGTTTCAGCTCTGCAGGCTGAATCATTCCTGGGAAGGTAATGCATTGCATGGTAACAGTATTGTACTGTGCACTTTGTGTAGCTAAAATGGTAGATTAGACTTTATGTTTTAATAAAAAAACACACCAAATGTCAATCACAAGAGGCAATGGGTATTCTAATTATCTTGATTGTAGTGATTATTTCATAACATGTAAGTGAATCCAATCATCAAACATATTAAATAAACAATTATTCATTTGTGATACTCTGAATTTTTCTAGGAGGCTCAATATAAAAACACTTTACATGTGAGTGGTGGGTGTGGCAATGTAGTGTGTGAGGATGAGTTGTATGTGTTATGATTCAACCTCAAAATCAGTTATCATATTATGAGATATCTAATGTCAGCATTTAAACCTTAAAGAAAGACTAAGAGAAAAAAGCATGGTCTGCAAATGTAAGTTGCTTTTGAAAGAAATAAATTAATGATGAAATAATTGTCATGCTCTGCCTTTTCTTCTTAAAACCATTTGAGTTTTCTCTCTGATGATTTCTGTTGAATTAATATTACCTGTGATCTCTGAGGGAGGAGAAAACTTTAAACCACCTGTAGTGGGATGTTTCACATTTGCTCTACGTTGGATCTGAAAATTGGTACCCATGGATGGAAACCATGCACCTGATCATACAATTGGGAACTCTCATTAATTTTTCCCCAGACAACTGTGGCATTCTATAGAACCACATCATATATGAGTATCTTTGAATTCACATGACACAAAGGGGAGAGGGGCAGGCACAGGGTGAATGGAACAGGAAGAGTTACCTAACTCACATGAAGTGGTCAGAGAAAGCATCTGAGAAAAGATGAATTTTAAAGGGTGAGTAAGGGGTAGCTTGAAGAGGAGGAGGGCATGGGGCAACTACAATGACCAAGTCTGTTGAGATTGAAAAAGATGGTTTATGTCCTTTCTGGCTTGGAAGACACTGATATCACCCAGCTAAAACCCTGAGTGCAGCAGTATGGAGATCCTGCCACCACCCTCATTCCCACTGGAAACCACACTGGCTGTGAGCATATGTAAATATGAACTCCTGTACATTCACTCAAAGTGACATTCATATCAAAGTAGATCATTTCACACCAGGGACAAAGGGCAAACTCTAGCCACAGATTGTCTGCCAAAAGGGTGGTTTTCTCAAAAATTCCCCAAGGTCTCTTTCCTTACCAAGGGCAAAGTGCTCAATGCGGGATTATGCCACATGTTTCCATTCGAGCAGATGGCAGAAAGGTTCGTCTGCAATGTGGAACTCATTAAGGGAGAAGGTCTTGCTGATAGAGATCGAGAAGGCAGCTTAAATTTACTTAGTGGTGAGCTGGTTTGTAATCCATTCATGCTTGTGAGTGTAATGACTTCATAATTACGCCCAAGTCTATCGAGAGACCCCAGAATCAGCTCAGGGGCAAAGGCTGAAATCTGCTGCTCAGTCGTCAACATTCTCGACCAATAGAGCCAATTCTTCCCCAAGTTTATTGAATGATGTTTTCCATATACATTGTCTTTTGTTATTTTGTTTATGAAATATTATTTTGTCTATCACAAGGAGAGGGGTCAAAGACCATAAACAGGCTACTTTGGGGATATGACTTGACGGTCTCTATGGACCATATCATGACCAATCACCAGTAAACTATACCACCATCCCCAGCCCCTAGGGACCTAGGTTGTACAGGTGAGGACGCACTTATAAGGCTTTGTTCTGATAACAAATAACTCCCAAGTCTCAGTGGTTTATGATAAAGAAGTTTATTTCTCTCTCATAAAAAGTTCACTCTGCAAAACCTTCCAGGGTAGTTGTCTTCCAAGCACTGGCTCAGCATCCCAGGCTCTTTGAATTTTACAGCATTTCCATTTATTATCACACACTTCCAAATATCCTCTGCAGGGGGCAGAGTGCCCGATGGTCCTGCACTGACAACCGAACGTTCAGCTCAGAACTCGCTCAAGACTGTTCTGTCTACAACCTGTGGGTCAGAACTAGTCATAAAATCCTTATTCATCTGCAGGTGGGACTGGGAAGTCTAATCCTCCCACGTACCAGAAGGGGAAGAAACAGGGTAAGGTAAGGATTCAAAGCCTACTTTAACAAGAATTGTTTAAAATTGTCAAAGCTACTTAATACAGGATAATCAACAGGCTAATTTGAAAGCAGAAAGATACTACAGATTAGGTGCTGAAAGCATGGGTTTGGAGTTAGACGGCTTTGGATCCACAGCACATAGTCTTTGGGGGCTCACATAAGATATAATCCCTAGACCTGTTTTATTTTTTGTTAATTCAGGATGAGACTCTATACCCTGTAGAGGTAGTATGAGGTATAATCACAGTAGATAAAATGGAGAGCATAGCTTCTGATACGTAAGTGCTCAAAACATACTATTAGTAGAAAAGTGATGGTTTGATATTAAGAAATAGATATCTAATTAGGAGAGACTATCCATCTGAAATAGTTTAGTGGAGCAAATTGATTTGAAGACATTTTCAAAGCCCAGCACATGTTAATTCACTTTGGCCACCTGAATAGCCAGCCACCCAGATCACGCTACTGGGAATTGAACCCAGGGATACCACTGAGCTACATCTCCAGCCCTTTGTATATTTTGAAACAGAGTCTCACTAATTTTCCCAGGCTGGTCTCAAACTTGCAATGAAAAGATGCTACTATGAAAGCTAAATAAACTACAGACTAGGAGAAAATATTTGCACAACAAATACTTGGCAAGCAAATATTATATCTGACTATATAAAGAATTTGTACAACCAAAGAAAAAGTAAGGAAAATTTCATTTTATATATATATATATATATATATATATATATAGTTTTTAGTGGACACAGTGGTTGCACATACTTATAGGGTATGGTATGACCCATCAATACATGTATATAATGTGTAATGATCAGATTAGGGTAACTGTTACCTCAGACATATGCCATTTCTTTATGCTGGAAACATTCAGAATTCTCTCTACTATTTTGAAATAGTCAATTGATTGTGTCATCCATAGTTATCCTACTGTAATATAACATTAGAAGCTATTCTTCCTATCCAACTGTGCCCTGTACACACAGTCTATCCCTTCTCTCTTTCTGTTTTCCCCACACCTTTCCTGGGCTCTGGTAACCACTATTCTTTTCTCTGTTTTTTCAAGATAAAATTTTTAGCTTCACACTTTAGTGAAAATATGTATCATTTGTCTGTGTCTGATTTATTTCACTTAATATAGTGTCTCTATTTCCATCTATGTTGCTGCAGATGATAGAATTTCACTCTTGCAGTAATATTCGTGTGTGTGTGTGTGTGTGTGTGTGTGTGTGTGTGTGTGTGTGTAAAGAATGTGTTTTCTTTATCAATTCATCCATTGATGAATACTTGGGTCAATTTCATATCTTGGCTCTTGTGAACAGGGCTGTAATAAACATGGAAGTATAGATGCCTCTTTATCATACTGGTTTCAATTCCTCTGGATATTTGACCAGTTACTGGAAAACATTATGCTAAGTGATATTAGTCAGTCTCAAAAAGTAAAAAAAATGTATGCTCTCCCTAATATGTGGGAGCTAAAGTGGGACATAAGAGGGACTATAGAAGAAAAAGGAGAAACCTTAGATGAGCAAAGAAGGTGACTTAACTGAAGGCGAAGAGGGGCGCCCTAATGTACATGATGTACTTTCGCAAACATATAAAAGTCAATCACTAAACTGAACTTGAGAAGGAGGGAAGGCGAGGGAATGGGGCGGGAATTGGGGAAGGGTTGAAAGAGAGATGTGTGCATATATGCCTCTACCAGCTTGTATCTAACAAAGATGTATAACTACAATGCACCGATAAAAAATATTATAAAAAATGAAGATGGATAAGCTCTAAATATAGGCTGTACAACATTGTACCTATAGTAAAAAAATAACAAATTGTATACTTAAAAATGTGATTGGAGTAAGTCTCATGATAACTTCTTACCAGACTCATATATAATTTTAAAAAGATTAATTTTTATCAAGTTCCAAAAAAAAATGTTGAGATTTTTAGAACTGCATTGAATTTATAGATTCATTTGGGTAGAATTATCATATTTTAGATTTTCAATATTCCTACCCATCATTATCAAGCATCTGCCCCTATAGTTAGACATTTTAATGTTCCTTAGTAATGCTTATTTTTTCCTTTCTGTAAAATTTAGCATATTTTTATTTAAATGGATCCCTTGGTATCTTATAAATTCCCTTACTATTGTGAATGGTAGCTAGATATATTTAATTGCATTTGCAAATAGATTACTTCTAGCACTTAGGAACTATATCAATTTTTATATATTTATCTTAGATAACTTGATTTACTTTTATCATTTTTAATATTTTATAAATGTTTCTATTGTCATATCATCAATCATCAATGACTTTTTACTTATATATCTTTATTTTTATTTGTTTTATTATATTTACTATGTCTGTCAGTACAACGTGGAATAGAAGCAGTGATAGCAAACAATTTTCTCTAGGTTAAAAAAGCATATTTATAAAATATCATCAGGAAATTATATTACCTATAGGTTTTCTTAGAAACAAACACTTATCATATTAAGGAAGGGCATTCTACTATTCCTAGTTTGCTAAAACATTTGTACTAAAAATTAGATTTTAACCTTTTAAAATACTTATTTTTTGTATGTGTTACAGCAGTCATGGAACTTTTCCCCTGATAATAGGATAAGCTATATTTAATCATTTATTCCTTCGATGAATATTTATTATCTATGGCTAGAATCAGGGGAGTAGGAGATAAGAACTGGAGAAATAAAAGATGATGTTTAGAGAACTGAATACATACATCTGGGATTATTTGGAGGCATCAATTACAGAAAAGAAAATTGGATGCATAGCCACGGGATGAGTGCCTGGTGTAGCACAGATGACAAGATTGTCTGAGGAGAGATGTTCAAGGACAAATGAGTGCTGGGAGAAACATGTATATACATTTGGAACCACCAACAATTAGGATAGGAAGAGTGCTGAGGGAGTGATCCATGAGCTATAATCATTGAGACATGAAGGGGAGCAGTAGTATCCTTCCTACAAGGAATTGTAGCAGTGGTATAATCTGATACCATGAGATTCAAAGCTGGGAGTTCTAAGGGAGTAGGAGAATGATTTAGAAGTGGTAATGAGGGACAACGAGGATACTTAAGCCCCCTCAAACTAAGAGAGCTGGTTATGTGGAAATAGCCCCTCAGGACAGAATCAGATTGCTGTAAGAATAGGAAGGTACAGGATGTTTAGACCAGATTTTGAATACATTGACAGTTTTGCTAATAATTGACAGTGAATTTCAAAGGTCATGACAGAAATAACTCAAGAATGGAAGCAGGGTTATATGGGGGGAAAGAATAGGACACAGGGTTATGTGATTGGGATAGAATAAGCTTGAAAGAACCTTAAAGTGGCCAGAGTGAAGTGAAGGAGTGGAAAGTCAACTCAGGAGTCTGGGTCTTCCAGTGGCAACTTGCATACCACGCACGAGAACATGAGATCCACAGATAGATCTGGAATAAGGGGGCTGCACATACCAGTGAGGAAAGGAGCATGTCTGGGTTCTGTTTTGACCCTATTGAAAGAGGTCAGAATGTCTGGGGGTGTAGGCTCAGTTTTGCTTGGAGTTGATCCTCCATTGGTGCTAGTAAGCCTCTCTCGATTCCTGATTCTGGAGGAGTAGGTCTAATGTCTTGGAGTACAGGATGTGGTTATAGTTTCAATAGGAGGCCACTTTGGCTTTCTTTGGAAGAGAGCAGCCTCTGATCCACACTCATGGTAGATGATAAAGAATGACCGGGGAAGTCTGATTTACATCTTCCATGAGAATATTCCCTTGGTCTTTGATAAAAGTGGGATGAGAAAAGTAGAAAGATTGTGTTTACTTTATGTGAATAATATTAGCATCTGTGTTAGTAAGTGAAGTTTGTCTGTATTTTTCCTTGGTTGTCATGTATTGAACTCAAGGTCATCCTAGCCTCATAAACATGGTTGGGATAATTCCTCCTTTTACTATTCTCTAGAACAGTTTGTGTAAGATGGGGCTGTTGTGTTCCTTGAAGCCTTAGTAAAATTTGTCTATAAAATTGAGCCTGATTGTGTTCATGTTTAGATTTGTGGGAAGGGGATGACATAAAAAGGCAGGAGTAGTGCAGTGGACTTAACTCTGTTTCTCTAATAGGTAATGGTTTGATTTTTCTTTAATCGGTTTCGAACATTGACTCACTTTTTCTAGAAAATTGCTCATCTCATCTTAGCTTTCAAATTTAATGGCATAAAATTATTCCTGACAATCTGTAGAGAATGAAAAAAGTCTCTACTATGCCTCTAGTTATATCTTCCTTGATATTTTATTTTTTCCTAACTAGTTTTATGATGGATTTATCCTTTGAAGACTGCTTTGGATTTGTTACTTTTCTCTATTTTATCTTATTTGATTATATTATCTCTTATTTGCTTATTTTATTTCCTCTCTCCAGTGTGTGTGTGTGTGTGTGTGTGTGTGTGTGTGTGTGTGTATGTGTGTGTTATTAGAGACTGAACCCAGGGTATCTACTTCCAACTTTCTTCCTTAAATTGCACATTTAGCTTCTTTCTTTCATTTAAGAAAGAAAGTTGGAAAAAGGAAATAATAGACTAGATAGATAGATGCATATAGACTTGTGGATACATATATACCTATAGATATTATCTTAATTGCCTTCCACAAATTGTATATATGATTATTCCAATATTTGTCATTTCATTTCCTTTTTTATGTCAAATAATTTTGTATTTCCAATTTTTGGGGCTTAATTATATATTTTAAATACTTTTGTGTTGATAGCATTTCATTTGTGAAAAACAGTTCTACTTTTTATCAGTCTACTATGGACTGGGATTGAAAGACTAATATAGCCCTTAGAGTTTATGCTTTTCTCTTTTGTACAAAGAGTAGAGAACTAATGTAACACTAATATTGAGCTTTTTGAAAAACAAATCTTCCAAGTCAAAGTAGAAGTACATGAATTTATAGACATAGATTATTTATTTGTACATTTTCTTAAGGATCATTGTAAATCATGAGTCAAGTGGGAGGGAGCATTTTGTTTTTTTCATGTGTAAATTGAGAATGAGAAAGTCTTTGGTCCATTGCAATCTGAGCATAAAATAAGAATAGTAGGGGAAATACTTTTAAAAGTGGGTATAGTTTTATAACACAACAAACAAATCCTAGTTTCCAAGTGTTTGAAGTCAGACAGGATAGGATGTATGTGAGTGTGTTTTGTAGATTATAGAACAATACATATATATATCACTGATTACTATTTTTAAATATATTCTTGTTAGAAGAGCTACATGAATACTGAAGGCTTTTACAACCTAACAAAGCACATTTAGAACATCTGCTGGACACACTGAACATTCAATTAGATGACGCCAAAGAGTCGATGTTTGTGAATGAATTTAGGTAGAAGGGAATGAACAGCTTCTCCTGTGTGTCTGTCGAGTCTCAATCTTATCCTTTCTATCTAGGTATTTTTTCAGGACAACATCTTTTTAAGACTTGACCATACCCTTGTCTGAATACACTTTCTGGTATGCAATTTCTTGACATTGTTTCTATTGTTAAATCACATAATTGAAATGTTAATCAAATTATTAATAAAATCCAATAATCACATGTAGAATGACAGAACGGAGAATAGCTATTTTAACCAAATTTTAAGCCATAGCTATCTTTGCTTCTTGATCCCAAAGTTCTAATGATAAAGTGTCTTAAAACCAAACTGTTCGCAAAGGGATGATCCAAGTTATAATAGCTAATTAGTCTTTTGATCTTTAGAAATTATTTTCTCTGGACTCAAGATAGGTATTTATTATTTCTATTAATTTTGGATGTTCTAATATTCCAAATAGTAATATAATGGTAACTTGTTGCTTTGGCAGTAACTCACAAATAAATCATACATAGAGAGCTAAATGCCCTTTTATTCTACTCTATCCCCTGTCTTGATGAAAAGTTATTAGTACTTCTAATGTTAGCATATTTTTTTAACAAAAAATAAAAATATGGTAGATCTTTCTAAGGTAAGATCAACCTAACCCTACATAAATCTGTCCATTCATTAATCAACAAATAAGGGTTGAGAAATTATCCTTCTGGTTCTCCTTCTAGAGTCTATCCCAAATGAAACTTGCTTTGGTCACTCTGCCTTAGAGAAACCTCCATTTTGAGCACCTGCAGTGTCTCCTTGGGCCCTGAGCACACTTGCCCTGTGCCCTGTCCTGTATTACGAGGCAATTTCCAAGTGTACGTGATATCTCCTTAATTAGAATGGAAATAACACTATATTTGCAAATTCAAACCAGCAGCTCCCTATTGTATATTTAGACTCTATCACTATGAGAAACTTCCCTCCACTCATCCACACATTATCCATGCTTTAAGGGATGCAATGGCTTCTACACAAAAAGACCAAATTCTTAAGGTCTTTGTTTTTATCCAGTGAGCTCTCACTTGAATTACCTGCATATGCTCAAGTCTCTATTACCTTTTCTCTGTTTATTTTTCTTCTTTCTTTATCTTAATATGTAACTAAATGAATGACTCTCCTCCTTCCTTTCTCCCTGATACCATTCCCTAAATCCTATCATTTCCTCACATTCTCCAAAAGCCCCTTCCCAGACATACAATCCAAAAGTACACTTTTGGTAATAAAATAATATTAATTATATTGAATCAGCCATCTTAAATCTCTGTTGACCAGATAATTTTGACCGGATCAAAAATTCCTATTCCAAAGCATTTTGTTGGTCATTTTCCCCACCTAGGACTCCAGTTACCTGCTACATTTTTTCTAGCTTTTCTCCACCTTATCCTCAACATCTTAACACTCCACCAACTTTCTTCAACACTTTCTACACTGTCATGCAGAGCCCATTCAGCCTTTCCCTGGTCTGAAGCCAGACTTTGTTCCTTACCTCTCTGTACTTATCCAAGAATACATTAACATGTTCTACTAAGTGACCATGAGCATTATTCTTCTCTTTCTGAGCCAATCTCATTCAAACACAGGGAGCAGAGCAAAGGTTATTGTCCCAACAATATGCATGAATTCACCTTTTCTTCCTTCAGTGAAAAAAATCATCCTTTCAAAACTGTGAGATGGTAGATAGTGAATGTTTCTTCTGGAAGGAATGGCATCTGTATTCATATATATGAGAATTCTTGCTTTATTAATTCATATGACATTTCCTGATCTTTATGCCCGAATTCCAAGGAAGTTAATAACTCCATATCTTTGCTATACATGTAAAAGAAAAGCTAAAGAAAGATAAGGCCAATTTATGTTGATCATCAGAAGTTCTGGTACTGTGATCATTTTAGAGAAGAACATCCTGGCAGCCATCACAGCAAAGGGAAGCCTGGTGACATTCATCAACAGATTGGAAGAAGCACACTCATTCCTCAAAGGACACTTAATTTCTGATATTTAGGGATACCTGTATCCTACAATCAGGTATGGTTTTATTCTTGACACATTTTTATAGCAAAATCAGAGCAATTTTCATACACCATGCCCTTTCTTGATCCCTTCATAAAAGACAGAGTCATGAGGTTAGAGCATGGTTGGTGAAAGTCATTCTCTTGTGGCCAAGGTCATTGTTTCATAAAGCCTCATGGGTACACCAAATAAACTGTGAAGATTCAGAGCTCAGTGTCACTGGGACACATTCTCTGTCAGAGGCCATTGTGCACTGGAACCTGAACATGAGTCCGACCTTTAATCTGTTGTCAGAGTTTAAATTCTTGGGAATTTAAATAATTTATACAAACTGACTGAGTTCCAGAATTCTGAGGTTCTGAAGATAGTGTATTTATATGACAGGTTCTTGGTTAGAAGTTTTGATACCCAACATCCTGTTATAACAAGGATATCCTCTAGAACTCCTGGATGACAAATTGGGGACCAGAGGACATTAAAATACACTCATCAGGAACTACGCAGTAGGTAGGATCTGTGTTCTCAGCTCTGTCCATGCAGCCCGCCGGTGCAGGAGCCCTTCTGCTGCATAGCACAAAGCTGAGCTCAGACTGGAGAGAAGACAGCGTAGAGCAGGATCAGCTGGTGCGGTGGGATGGCGGGCATCCCAGCTGGGAAGCCCCTGGTGGGAACGGGCTGCCTCAACGCTTACACAGCTGTGCCGCTCTCATGCTCTGGGCCGGCCCATTGTGTGTGACTTCATAATGTTCAAACCTCAGGCCTCAAATAAGCTTTTGTTCCGCTTTCCTGCTTTGTGTGTTTGACTCAGTAGCTTTGTTTATTTTCTTAAAGTATTTCCTTTGGTTTGTGTTTCTTGGCATGATCCAGCTTGGGGTTTTCTGAGTACAATCTTCCTGGGACCCCCCCCCCCGCCTTGCCATTCATAACACCCACACACCCCAAAAGAACTGCAAGCTTTCCAATGACTTCTGCTTCAGAGGCTTGGGTGTGCACTTGGGACCATGGTGACACCTCCTCTGTGTCGCTGAGGGGTGACGTTGCTATGCAGGGTGTAGGCTTTCTCAGTGCTGGTCAAAGCCAAAGAAATTGCACATTCCCATCTTCCAACTAATCTTTTTGACTGTTGATATCAGCAGTACTGGAAATTACAACTTTCTTGACTTCATATTTAGAGTTTTACAATGAGGGAGGCATTTACAAGGAAGCCAGGCAGAAAGACAAGCTCTTTCCAGTTAGCCCTAAGTTCTAGCGACAGCCTGATCTTCTTTACATAATTCTACTAGCTCCAACTCTCTGCCCACCCCCAACCCCCAGGAAAGACATAAAACTATTTCCCCAAGATTGTCAACATTCCAGAGCAACTAGTCCCGCAGGTTACCTTGTGCAAATGGCCACTGCCCTTTCTCGGAGCTGGGCTCCAGGCTGGAAGCTCTTGGCTCCCTAAGCATCCCCTTCAAAGAGGAAAACACTCTTGCCTCCTGAACCAACAATGAGACATGTTTGACTAGTGGTGCTGAAATGTCTTCTGTAAACACTCCCTACCTACCCATTCCTCTGTCCAGGACTGATTCACCACTGAAATATTTATGTCACCCAAGTTCAAGCATATGAAACCAAACCCTTTGGTGTCGGCAGTTCTCAAGTACCATAGAAAGCAGCATGAACTTCACCAACTGGGGAGGCCATTAAATAAGCCCAAGCAAGCTGCTGGGCTCCAGCCGGCCTGCTGCTCAACAGATGAGAGCCAGGACTCGGAATTTCTAGGCCAAATCAGTAGTGCTTGCTGGGATTCACGTTGCATACTGAATTCCCCCAAATGTTCCTGGCTCTGCCCATCTAGAATTACTTTCCCAGCATAAAGAGAGATAGGCCCAAGTCACTGACTAATGAGATACTTTGTTCTACCATCCTGAATCTCATTAATTCAGGATTCTCTCCCTCAGACCTTGGGACCCTAATTTAAGTTTACTTTTTTACTTTTGTGAGGGGAAAGAGTTTTTTCAAATATTTTTTAAACATACATTTTCAGAATAAGAAAGACTAGAAGGAACTAGAATAATATTATTTCCTCAGTGTAGGGGAGGAAAAAAACAACACTAGAACCACTCAGTTTATCTGTGTAGCAGAGTATTTTCAGTGGCAGAAGCACGGTATCAATGGATACTCCCCTGCCGAGGGCAAACACTGCACCCAAACTTCTCCGTGAAGAAGTGGGACTGGAGAGCTTTGCCATTCAGGAAGACACATCTGAAGTCATGGGAAGAACTTGAAAGACAGAAGTAGAAGGGGTTATGACTCCTTTTTATGGATCCTTATATTTTATTTTGTCCTGAACTCCATGTTTGATATAATCATTGCCCTTGCAGGACGGTGTGCTGAAGTTCAGGTCCTGTGACCTAGCTACACTCACACAAGTTTCCAAAGGGTGATAACATCCCCAGGGAGGTGCTGGAATGAAATATAGACACATAAAGGAATGAAAATGTGTCACTATATCTTTCTACTTATTCACTTAAAAAAGGTAGATTTGTGGTGAGGGGAGGTGCAAAGCAATTTTTTTTTTTCTTAAGAGGAAGTTAGCCAAGTAAGTTTAGGAACCTCTGAGGGAACAGCATATTGCTTTTATTATTATAGTGCAGAACGCAGCAGTGAGTTTAGACCTCAGATTGCTTTCGTACTGTGGGTATTGGGTCACCTCTACATTATTGTGTGGAAGTAAGTAGATGACATTTTCCAAGTTAGTCTTTTGAGCATTGTTCTCAGGATTTTAATTAAATTGATTAGAAAGAGTGCACATCACAAATGTCCAAGAGTGAAAGTATGCTACAATTCCCAACTTTATTTAACAAACTAACTTTATTTTTTTTCTCAGAATTATTGACATCTCCTGAAATATTGAGCTATGGAACACAGTTTATTAGATATCAAGTTAAGTAGTATTTCCTATGACATAATCTAGTGAACGCAGTCCTGTGCTCTCTAGAGGTGCTAGGAGTTTGATAGAAGAAGCCCATGTCGTCTTAATAGTGTTCTTCATGGCCACTAAGCAGAACATTAAAAAATAGTCTCTTAAGAGAATGCAACTTTATGTGGAATGCCTAAAATGCGAGCAAACAAGCAGTGTGGTTACAGAACACTGCTTTCTGGGGAGGTATGTTGTTTGTGTGGGGCTCACGTCACACTCTGCTCTTTGGATTAGAAATACTTGTGTGGCCAACCTGGGAGGCTGATGGCTGAATCTAAAATTTCATTTATAAGAAAATCTGCTCTGAATTATAAATGGCTAACTTACCATTTCACCTTGGAAAAATGACTTATTTATTTATAAGATGTCACCACCCGCGATGGAAACGTAACTTTCTGTTTAAGCACATGTTCTCTCATTCAAACTTCACATCCCTTATCTACGTGTGTCTGAATTGGTGAGGGGAGCCTGTGCCCAGAGCTGTGATGTGAACCCAGTGTGAAGAAGAAAACCCTTCTTCTTCAGCGTTTCTATCCCTCCTGCAGTGGCGGTCACACCTCCTCATGTTACTGCTGAATTCGCCAAGCTGGCGTGGGTTCTGTTTGCTGCTCAGAGCAAGGCAACTTGTTCCTTGCTCAGCTGAGGGGGAGCCTCCAGGCTCCTTTTAATCTGATTGTCTTAATCCAATTGAATCCTCCCAGTAAATATTTTTCTTCTGCTGCAGAAAAGTGTAAATCAACTAAGTAGCTTGTAATCTATTTATTACAGCTAACAGGGCTCATGCCCGGCACTGCGATGGCACTGGAGTTGACTGGGCATTTGTTGGACAATCATGGAATGCCAGATGAGGAAGCATTTCACGCGAGGAAAGCCCACCAAGTGCTGTGTGCATGTATGTCTCTATCGCTGCGTGAACTACATTTTGATGTGAGACTATCATACACCAATAAAAGTATGTTAAAAAAAAAAAAAAGAAACAATACTTCAACCCATTCGTCAAACATTTGCTGGATGCTGGACACTTTTCATTGTCATAACTACACCTGGCAACATAGGCATTGCTGTTCTCGTAGAACATGCAATTTAATCGAGGTGAGGAGAGTTGAGTGATTTTCCCAAGGTCTCACATAAGGGAGAAGCCAACATTCAGACTATATTCAATGCCAATAATGCCAATAATCTTGTTCTTGCAGTAAACTGCTATCATTCTGCCTCTATAAAAGTGACTCGCAAAAGGGTATCCATTTTAGTTCTATGGCCCAAGGGTCTTGATTTGACACAATGGAGTTGGTTGGGATATATATTTTTTTTAATGCCAAGCAGCTTGGAATCAAGATCAAATTGGATTTTCCATATTAAAATACTCATAGAGACACAGGAGATGAAAACTGTACCTCCACTGACATTTAATACTAATATTCAAACTTTACACTAAACTGGGAAGCAATCACACAGCTGCCAGGCTGTCTATATGGAAAGACATCATCTGAGGTCTGCCCATTTGTGTTAGTTTTCCACCACTGTGACAAAACAACTGAGATCATCAGCTTATAGGGAAGGAAGGTTTATTTTTGCTCATGGTTTCAGAGATTTCAGTTCGTGGTCCCGTAGCAGCACAGCACATCATGGCAGGAACGTGTGATGGAGGAAGTCTGTTCACCTCATGGCAGCTGGGAAATGAAGTGAAAGAAACAGGGAGAGCTTGGGGTCCAAACATACCCTTCAAGGGCACACCCCAATAACCTAATTTCTTTCCACTAGCCCCCAGCTACTAAAGACCCCACCACTTCCCAACAGCACCACAGGCTAGAGACCAAACCTTCACATTTGGTCCTCTAGGACCATTCAAGATCTGGGCTATAGCATCATGTGGTTGCGTTAAACAGTGAGAAGCTATTTCCACTAAAGCAGGAGGAAAATTATTTCCTTTCCCCACTATCTGTCCATCAATTCAGAATAACCCGATTCTTATCATGACTCAAGGCCTCTCCACTTCACAAGAGTTTGTGTTTGTTTGAGGCAAGCAGGATACTAAGGGTTGGGCTAGGGTGTGGGTGAGAAGGAGACAGGGCAAGGAGGAAGAGAGGAGAGTGAAAGTGTTGTTAAGCATTCTCCATGGGAGTCGAATCAAGATGACAGTAACCATAATCATTGTGATTTATTGAACATACATGTAAAATGATTCCTTTCCAAAAATCTACTTGTGAGTTTGTATGACTCAGGACTTGGAAAAAATGAGAAAAGGAGCATCCTTTTTCTATTTTTAGTAGTTAAGATGATCGATTTGTGGTCAGAAAGAATTCGAACTCATTCTGATTCTTAGTAGTTATAGAATGTTCACAAGTCATTTACCTTCCACGAGGAACCTCAGCGTGCTAAACTGTAAAACGAGAATGAGAATACTTATTTTGGAGGGGTTC
Organism: Graphiurus murinus; assembly: GCA_004027655.1. NCBI lineage: Eukaryota > Metazoa > Chordata > Mammalia > Rodentia > Gliridae > Graphiurus > Graphiurus murinus. Next base: position 32,568 of record PVLC010005526.1, read on the forward strand.
TGTGAGAACGTAATGAGTGAATACATGAGTTAGGCAGAGCCTGGCACATACCTGGCATTTAATACTGGTATCAGTAATAACAGTTGAGGCCCTGTTTCTGTATTACAAACGGACCACAAAATAATCCTGTGAGGTAAGTAGAAGAAATAGACCCGGAGACTACGTGGCTACCAGCAGCAGGGGCGGGATTTAAATTGAAGTCTGATCATTCTTGTAGTTAGACCCTTTCCAGTTATTACTTCCATGTTTTGTCTTGACTTTGTTAGACTGATAGATATATGTTTAAGAATATTTTTGAAAATCTTAAAAGTAATCATTAAGAGAATTAAAACCAGATGTGTACCTATTAAACTTTGGAAAAGGATAAAAGCAAAGACCTCAAAGTTAAAAAAAATAAAATAAATATACAGTATATTTCAAATGTATAAAGTACACACACACACACACACACACACACACACACACACACACACACACACCCCACAAAGGTCACAGGACAATAATACAAATTAATTGTGAAAATAAAGACAAATAATTTAAAAAATTTCTTCTTAAAATACTCAACTTCTTTTGGGGAATAAAAGTAACATTAATAAAACAAATGTTTACTCTTTACAAGGAACAAGCTTGGAACAAAATGACAAAGGAAAGACCAAAATATTAAGATGAGAAAAGATTTCTCCAGTAAACGCAAACACAATGAGAACATGGGGAGCCAGTGAGTGGTGTGCAGTCCGGGACTGTAGCACACTTTCCCAGAACTTCCTGCTCTCTGGGCCTCCCAGTGAGAGTTGAGGCAGAAGCAAACTGACTTGATATTTGCAAGCAGAAATGAATGGATATTCTCTGAAGGTCAATGTGGCTCTAGGGCATTCTAAGGTCCTACCTTCTTCTCAACCCTTCTCCTCCATCTTTGGGAAGATTTAATTGTCCACCAGCTTGCCTTCATAACTCCATCTGGTGTCTGAATGCAGCCTGCTTCATCTTTCCACCTGAGCCAGTGTTTCTGGAGAGCTGGTCCCTCCGGATACTTACTTTCTTAGATTCATTCAAAATTGCACAAGGATCCTGGCGTGATGCACATGCTTGTAATCATAGTACCTGGGAGGCTGAGACTGGGAGGATAGCAGGTTTGAGGTTAACCTCAGCGACTTAGCAAGACTGATTGACAATCAATCAATCAATCAATCAATAAATAAAATAGGCCTGAGGGTATAGCTCAGAGGTAGAAGGTCCTTGGGTTCAACTCCCAGAACCACATAATAATAATAATAATAATAATAATAATAATAATAATAATAATAATAAAATAATAATACACAAGGACTTAATTCTAAAATACATTTTTAATTTTGTGACAAAGAGGTTCTACTTCCTCATTGAAGCTTATAAAATATATAGAGAAATAACAGTTCTAATAAAAGTATACTTTAAAAAATATATTGACTAGATAGATATTATCCTTTATAAAAATAAAAAAACAATATACAAATTAATAATAACAGTTTTAATCCTTATTCGTTGAATAATATAATATTGGATATATAAAGGAAAATCAATTACAGATACAACAAAAAATGGGAATACACAGTAAACGCATAAATATTTAATCATAAGCCAGTTCATATAGAAAATATTAATAAATTCCCAAACATATCAAGGATATTTGAAAGGTGTCACTCTCAGACTATGCAATGCAATTACTTTTTTGTTCAAATTAAAGAGCAAGAGATTTTTTCAATTAAAACAAAGAATAAAGCACTTAGGTAATTTATTACAAAATAATATTGAAAAACAGAGAAATTTAGAATCCTTCATATGAAAATCTAACTCAGGGATAAATGCATAGGCTTAATTTTTCATCATGATTTAGATAATAAAAATTAAAATATTAACTGAGGAATTCAAAATATAATAAGCTAAATCTGAGAAAATATTTTTAAACTACTTAAAAGAATAAGAAGGTTAAAGTACTAAGAAAACATAGAAAATTATGGTAATGTCAAAGAAAAAATTTTCATCATGTAATAAAATAATATACATTTCTAGAAGTTGATCTTTTTTTTCAATGGCTGTGCCATTTTAAATTACACTCTTCATTGAAATTGCTCTTCAAAAATGCTCATTAAAATCTGATCCTTTATATATTTGCCAACTAGATATGTTGAATATTTTTAGTGATGTCAAATTGATTGACTGTATCTTATAATCTCAATTTGCATTCCATTAATTATAAATGAAGTTGAACATATTTTGTTATCATTTGAATTTCTGATCCTATAAACTTCCTACTCACACTTTTTGTTCAATTCTGTTGTATTTTACTTTATCTTATAGATTTGTTGGAGTTCTCCATGTTATTGGTCTAATCATATATGTTTCAAATTATTTTTACATGTTTCACTTATCTTTTATGTTCCCAAATTGATATGCACAAAATTGTTTACTGTGGCTGGCTTTTAAGAATAAAAAACTGATCAGTATTTTTCTATATGAATATTAGGGTCACCCAAATTTTGCCACAAAAACCTTGTTGGGTATATTAAGGAATTGTATTATATCAATATGTTAATTTATAGAGAATTGCTTTATATATTATTGAATTTTCTTTTTTATAGGCACCATATAGTATTATCATTCATTTCTAAATTTTTTATAATTTATTTATCCTTTGAACAATAGAATATTTAGAATTGCTTTTTGTGTGTGTATGTGCGTGCATGATAAATCCAGGGGAATTCTACCTCTGAACTGCACCCCTAGTCCTTTCTACTTTTTGTTTGAAACAGTCTTGCTAGGTTGTTGCAAGTACTGCTAAATTGCTGAGGCTACCATCAAACCTGTGATCCTCCTGTCTCAACCTCCCAAGTACTAGGATTACACGCATGCACCACCATTCTTGGATTAGAATTACCTTTCATGTATTTCAAATTTATGGGACTTTGCAGAAGCATAATGTATCATTTTTAATTTTATTGAATTTTTGTCAGAGACAGTGGTTATGTTTTATCAATTGTTTGATAACTGCTGAAATTTCCTTATGAATTAGTGCTGTATTAGTTTTCTATTGCAACTGTCATGGCTTAAAATGATACCGATGTATTAACTCATAGATCCACAGGTCAGAAAACTGGCATGGTGCACTGGGTTCTCACAGTGTTGAAATCAGTGTTAACTCAGCTGAGTTCATATCTGGGGACTTGGAGGAAGAATCTGCTTCTGAGCTCATTCAGTTCAGTTCTTTGCCTGATATCAGCTGTGCTTTACTCTGAGCTCCTGCCATCTGTGATCCAAGCCTGGGGACTCCTTCATCTTTACAGCAAGAAATAGAACTTTTCTCTTGGATCAAATTCCCCTAATTCTTTTAATCTCTAACTTGCCCTCTCTCTGTCTTCTAGACCCAGATTTAAAGGGCTTATGGAATTAGGTCAAGCCTATATGAATAATTTCCCTATCTTAAAGTCAAGGCACTTGAAGCCTTAATCATATTTGCAAAATCTTTTTTCATGAGGGTTTGATTGAATAACTTAGTATGTGTCTCCCAGGTGTCAGGCTCATGGGGCCATCTTAGAATTCTGCCTTCCACAGATGTGTGTTTGAAGAGACTGCATGTGTTATGTGCTTGCTGTGTTCTGTGTTCCATATATACCTATTGGCCAAACTTAGGAATTACAGTCTTCAGATTTTCTATATCCTTACTAATTGTATAGTTGAACACATTCAGATCTACGTTTATATTAATAACTTGTCATAATGAAAGTAGTATAAATAAATTAGTGACATTTAGGGCTTAAGAAAATACTGTTGTTTAAGACCTCATTCTCCATAAGAGGGACGATCATTTTATTTCTGTTAATTTGTTTTCCTACCTAACTTTCTCAGGACTTAGCAAGAATAAATCCCTTTCTATTAGGCAGAAACACCAGGTTTCTTCAAGCATCTTTGGTTTGCTAGTATTCTCCTCCAGTACACAAAACTTATTACTTTAACAATTTAATTCTTCATTTTGTTTGGCTTACCGCCACCTTTACAGAAAAATAAATTACTCAGTGACTCCTTGGAAACTTACACTCTTTGAGAAAATTAACAGAAAGATGCAGTGCAAAGTTGTGTTCTTTTATGTATCTATATTTCATTCTCTTCCCTCCCTCCCTCCTTCTCTTTTTCCCTCTCTCCTTTCTCCCATAAGAAGTTCTCATAATATTATGTATTTCCTAATACTATACGTGTGTGTGTAGCTTTAATTATATTTAATTATAATTATATTTGTCTTTTTATTTGTCTTTAATTATATTTGTCTTTTTCTCTAGGTTATAATATACTGCCCATGATTAGGTATGAAGTTTGGGGAAGGGCAGGAGTTTTGGATTAATATTGTGTTTCTATGCAGGCCAGTTTCTAGTCTATAATTATATTCAAATATTTGTTGAGTGAAGAATGGATGAATGGATAAACATATATAAAATGTCTTCTATGAGGCAAGACTTTCATTCAATTACACCTCAAGTGTAGGTTTCTATTTTTGTTTTCCTTGTAAGTCTATAGAATATGTCCAGACTGCAGTCATCTGAGTCGACAATATAAGCAGTCTATAACATCACCATCTCTCACATGACTACTGAAATATCCTCCTTCATGATTTCTCTCTGATTCTTTGAGCTGATCCTAGAATCTCCCATATCATTATGCAAGTTGGACATCACCGTTGTACTCAGCACTCAGTTCAGCCTTGACAGTGTCCCTGAATTGTCTACTGTGCGTTGTTCCAAAATTTTATAATGTTATTTTTGGCATGATTCCTACAGACAAAGAGATCGCTACAAAATTTTTTCCAGGCATCATGACCAAAGTGTTTTTCTGTGGTCAAGATTAGTTCTCAGCATATAACTCTTCATGCTTAATGTGGTTGGTTATCTACTAGGTCGGCAAACAATTATCTGATAAACAATGATCAATCTGAGTTGCAAATAAAGAGTGTAAGGCAAATGATTTGTTTTCTGAAATATAGTTTCTAAACAATGCAACCATGGATTCTACCTTATTGGCCTTATTATATTTTAAAATAAAAATGATCCCATAAAACATGTATCAAAGAGACCACTTATATCTACATACATTGAATATTCTAGGAAAAGTAGCTGTGACATGTTTGCCATATAGATAACAATAAATTATGTAAAATTTGAATAAATAAAAAGGCATGCATGAGAGAAGGAAGAAATGAAAGCACATAGATCAAAGGAAGCATAAAGGAAAGAACCTTCTACCTGGCAAGTTGGCAATTACTACTGGAGGGGATGCATGAGGCTGGAGAAGGGTATCCTTGGCAGGTAGAATTACTTAGGGAGTAATTGGGATACAAGAAGGACTCTAGATAAGAGAGTAGAAATCTCAGTGGAACCAAGGAGGTGGTCTAAGGGAAGGGGAGGAGGAACACTGAGGTTCATTATTGAAAGACTACTATCAACTATGTGTACATATGTGAATATACCAATGTCAATCTCAGTACTCTGCATTGGGAAGGGGGGAAATGGGGAGGCAGGGGTGAGCCACATGTGTGCATGTATGTCATTGTCAACATGATTTACATTATAGATATGAGACCATAATGCACCCATAAAAACACATTTTTTTTTTAAAAGGAAATATATGGAGGTGTATTGAAAACCGAAATTATGGCATGAAGTAGGTAGGAGTTCAGTGATCCAGGAAGGGTCTTCAGAATTTCATGGGCAGCATTTTATCTGAATGAGGAGATGTAATAGCTTCCATGGCACTGATGTCCATAACTGAAGGTTGATTTTGTTTCAGAATGCAGGCTGTTGACATTTCTCACCGCTTCATCCAGCATTTGATGACACATAGCATTGCCTTGGTAAAAATAGCTATCATTACCCTCGGAGAACATTTATTTAAAAATGAGATGTGCATCCCAACAGCATTGTGAAGCAAAACATCCATCCTCCTGCTCCCTGGAAAGCATGGATGCCATTGACTCACTTACACTTAGTGAACTTATCTGTTCTTGGTGTTCATGGCTAAGATAGGAGAACTAAGAATGTGAATGGGGAAGAGGGAAGGGGCTCAATCAGCCTGGGGATCAGTCTGCAGCACTTGTCTAATTTCTTTGCAGGGTTTATAAGGCCACGTGAGCCAAGATGATAAATCATAAATATTATCAAACATGTGGATTTAATCCTCGTGTCTGAATTCCAGCTTAGTTCTTGGTGACTTTGTGGTTTTGAGTATACTACCTTCGTTCTTTGAATTTTGGTACAGAAGCAATTTTTGAGGTAACTTCTAAGTCCAAAAGTTTAGGATTCCACCATCCCATGGCATTCCAGGTGGTCAGAGTAACCAGAATTTTCAAATGGTGGGGTCAGAATGGAAAAACAAATAAGACTTAACTAAAGAAATTTCACAGTGTCCTGCTGCCTTTGAGTGAGAGGAGCCTCTGTTCCAGGGGGCAACTTATTTGCATACGATGTCCCAGGAATCAATGATAAAACAAAGACAGTGGAACCACTGTCTTAGTCTTAGGATTCATTTCTTTCGGGGAAATAGAAGGAGCCATGGAGCTGCAGTACTATACTTAATAGAAGAATTTTCTGGGTGTGGATCTCTGTAGGGAGGATTTGTTTCTATGGAGGAGGTTTGTGAAAGGACATAGAGAAGAAACAAACAAACAAAACAGTGTCAGATATGAATGGTCCTTCCTGCCCCTTGGTCCCCAATGTCAAAGGTTGATTTTGAGAACACAAAGGTATTATTAATCACTCTTGTCTCTGTAATGACAATAGTGAGAAAAATAATTAAAGTTGTGGTGTGTGTGTGTGTGTGTGTGTGTGTGTGTGTGTGTGTGTGTGTGGTATCTGGCTACTGTACTTTCACAATAATTCCTCTGGACATTGTACAAGGTCAGTAAGTCAACTCAAGACCACCCTGCTTGACGATCTGCTCTCCACACAGAGCTGTGTGGACTCTTTCAGCTGAGAAATGTCACCCAGCACCTTTCATATTTATGGTGACTCATAAACAGGAAACCAGTCCTGTCCATGACATTGTAACTTTTTCATATCTCAAATCCTTTTATGAAAATGAAAAAAACCACACACGCACCAAACAAAACAAGAGAACTGAGCTGCCTTCTGCTTTCTGGGCCAAAATAAATATTGCCAAATTAGTAAGGCATACTGAACAAATTAAGCGCTAAATGCAAATTTATCGACTGAAAGCCAATGGCAGAGTCACCAAAGAACTTACAGTGGTGGAGTGCAGCCCTGTAAGTAGGTGTTTGTGTTGGCGAGTCTCCACAGAGAGACATGGGAACGGTAATATAAAAAGAGAGCATTTCTGTTACACCCAAGATGAACAGTTTGTTTTAGAAAGTTCAAGTAAACAGTGTCTAACATATATTCACTGAATTCAGAATCTCAGTTGCTACCAAGAGGGAAATGAAAAAAAAATAAGCTGGCAAAATGTCTTTAAAAAGAGTCCCATTTGGAAATGTTCAAGTCAGCACTGTAAATCATAAGATGAGATAGAGGCGTCCTTCTTCATCTCTGAGCCATGAATAACCCCCAGCTCGGCTTCACCAAGGCAAACAAGCACTTTTCCCTTCAGGATATTTAAAACCTAACGAAATAAGAAAAAGATTTGTCTTAATATTTTTGAATGTCCCACATGGAATGTATATGATGTATCCTTTTAAGTTATGGGCAACATTTGCGATGTCAAAATTTTAAAAAATGGTATGTATTGCCCTATTTCAATGATTGATTTGGGAGAGATTAGGATAGAATGAATATGATTGTAATTGTGACTATGGACTCAATAACTTCCCTTTCTGCTTTGATCAGGTTCCCATCCACTTTAACCCGAAAGATCCCAAGATACAGAAAACCTCACCAAGATCTCTGTTTGAGTTGGATGCGTCTTGTTTAGCAGAGTTCCCACCAGCTTACTTGTCTCTTCTTTGACACCAGACAAAAACATCATTTATTATATGCTGCACTTTGAGAATAAAACAAGAACCACATAATATGCCAAGCCTAGAAGGATACTTAGAAAACATCATTCTGCAGAGGAATAAGTGGAGGCCCAGAGATTTTAACCTGCCCAAAACAGTACTGTAAATTTGTGCCAGAAAAACTTCAAGAAGCTCAGTGTTTATTTATCTGTTGACTCTTAACCAAAGTGTATGTGTGTGTGTGTGTGTGTGTGTGTGTGTGTGTATGTATGTGTGTGTGTGTGTGTGTGTGTGTGTGTATAAATATATCTTCCAACACAGTTATTATGTAAAGGTCTTTTTTATAGATAATATTCTCTTTTTACATTTACCAACACAGAGTAAGAGAGTTAAATATCTCTTTTCCATGTTACTTTCTTGCTCAAGAAGATCCAGTGGTCTTCCACTGCAGAGGAAAAGCTCAGATCTGAACTCCTGCTGGATAAGATAGGGAATAAATTAGAACCAATCTGTGCCAGGAAAACTGAGAATTGCAAAGCAGAAACGGACCCAGATTGGACTTCTGGAGGAAGGGAAATATATTAATATTTAGAGAGTGAAAATGAACATGGCTCGGAAATGACTATTTTCCTAATATGGCATTCCCTAAGAAACCAGCCACTATTGCCTTCTTAAGAATTAATTCACTTTTTAAAATTGACAAATAAATATTCCATATTTCATCTTGTATAATATAATGTTTTAAAATATGTATGCATTGTGGAATGGCTAAATCAAGCTAGTTAACATATGCATTATCTCACAGATTTATCATTTTTTTATCTAGCATTACATTTTTATGTCAACTAAATGAACATCAACTTGATTTGATTTATTTTCATATCACAACTTCAAACAACAACCAACCAATCAACCAACCAACCAAACAAACAAACAAACAACAAACAAACAAATTAGAAACTAGCCAACTGTAATTTCCAATTGATGGGCCACACCAGAGTAGCCAACCTCCTAAGTTCAGCTTAGTTTACCTGGAACACCTTGGATTCCTCTTAGATTTCTTTCTAGATCAATGAGTATTCAAACTCATACTCAGAAAATGTTCCTGAGAGTTCAAGAAAAACTTGAACTGTTAAATAGTGCTCAAATAAAACTTCGATGAACTCTTTTTAATGAGAAATAAGATAAAAATAGTTACTTTGGGCAGCTACTTGAAGAGGGCATGGGGCCAAAACCACAACACATAGGCATAGGTAAAAACTTTCTCAACAAGACCCCAAAAGCACAAGCAACTCAAAGGAAGATCAATACATGGGATTGCATTAGACTGAAGAACTTCTGTGCAGCAAAGGAAACTATCAAGAACCTCAACAGAGAGCTCACAGAGTGGGAGAAAACTTTTGCCAGCTATTCTTCTGATAGAGGATTAATATGTAGATATACAGAGAACTCAAGAAACTCACAGCTAAGAAAACAAATAACCCAATCAAAAAATGGGCAAAGGATAAATAGACACCTCACAAAAGAAGAAATATAAATGGCCAATAAATGTATGAGGAAATGTTCTACATCATTAACAATCAGAGAGATGCAAATCAAAGCTACCTTGAGATTTCACCTAACTCCAATCAGAATGGCAATCATAAAAAACACAAACAACAACAAATGCTGGTGAGGGTGTGGAGAAGTGGGAACCCTAATACATTGTTGGTGGGATTGCAAATTAGTGTAACCACTTTGGAAAACAGTATGGAGGATCCTCAGATGAATGGGAACGAACCTACCATATGATCCAGCAATACCACTTCTGGGTATCTACCCAAAAGAAGAGAAATCAAACTATCAGACAGATGCATGTGTATCTATGTGTATAACTGCACAATTCACAATTGCCAGACTATGGAAACAGCCAAGATGTCCATCAACAGATGAATGGATTACAAAACTATGGGATATGTACACAATGGAATTTTATTTAGCCATAAAGAAGAACAAAATCATGTTATTTGCAGGGAAATGGATGCAACTGGAAAACATTATGTTAAGTGAGATTAGTCAGTCATAAAGAGTAAAAAATCATATGTTCTCCCTAATATGTGGATGCTAGGGAGAAAATGGGGCATAAAAGGAACTCCAGATGAAAAAGGAGAAACCCTAGCTATGCAAAGAAGTTGACTTAACTAAAGGGGATGGACAGGGGGTTAGGGGGACACCCTAATGCACATGATGTACTTTCACAAATATATCAGCATCAGTCACTAAACTGAACTTGAGAAGGAGGGAGGGTAAAGGAGTGGGGTAGGAATTGGGGAAGGAGTTAAATGAGAAATGCATGCATCATATATGCATGCCTTCATCAACTTGTACCTAACAAAGATGTATGACTACAATGCACTAATTAATAAAAAACATTAAAAAATAGTTACTTTGGAACATTAACAACATGTAAATTCCTTCATAAAATAGTGAAAGTATTTAATCGTAGTTCAAATGTTAGGAATTGCTCTTTTGCTTGAATATTAGACCAGGCTCCCCATGGCCCTGTTCTTGGTGTAGAATCAATAGTCTCACCTGAGCTATGTTGCCCGTCCCTACTTTCCACCTGAGCAAGGAAGTTCAAAGTGACGGCTTGATGTAGAGTCCCCATGTTCCACCATCAGGTATTGGGTGCTTTTGTGATGTAGAAGATACATTGGTTGTTACACAGTTTAAAACCGTAGATGTCTTCTAAAATGTAGATGCTTAGCCAGTTAATACTAATTTGACTCGTCTGTTAATCTTCCTCTGAAATACTCTCAGATTGACTAAAATTTCACCTACATCAAAGAATGCTTATTGTTCAGATTAGTTACTGTGAATGTGGAAGTGCTGAGTAACTACAGAGAAGCACAGACTTGAGGAGACAAGTTTAGTGGTGTGGATACAAATGGAGAATGCTGAAGCCAGCTTAAAATCATGCTTATTTTGAAAGCTATACTCTATGAAAGTATAGAAAAGTTTGTGTTTCAGGACAGGTTTGGCTAAAGCCGTGGGCAGGGAGTAGAATGGTTGGAAGTAGAAGGGGCTGGAGATTAACACTTGGCTGCAAGGATGACCACTACTCACACAAAAGCAATTCATAAGGGATACCTCATCGGTCTTGATCAATTAAGAACAGTATTCTGGGGTTCAAGGCAGAGCTTGGAGTCACTAGAGGGCTCCCTCTGGAAGGAAGGTCCTATGGAAAATGAGCCCAGTTATCATTCCTATACTCACCAGTCTGTCTGCCAGTTCTCCATTCAGACCTCTTCTTGAGACTTCTTTTCAGAGTTTCCCATTGCACACAGATGCAATATAAGTTCATCATGTAAATTATCTATTCTAACATCCAGCATGCTTAAGGAATTAATAAATATTTATCTGTGATCTTGTACATTCATCATCTTCCTTGTCAACATCATTTTCATCATTATTTAGTCCTTACAACATCCTTGATAGTCTCTTAATGAGGGGAAAGCAAAAGCCAATCTCACACTAGTAAATGCATTATTCATAGTTTGTCTTACATGGCAAAGTCTATACTAACTGGACATGGAAAAGAATATCAACTAAATTTCACAGAATTCACTCAGCATGTTGAAAATATTTCTCTGTGTTGCCCCCGTATATTTTATAGTCACCCTGAAATAAGGTAATGAATGGGCACCTGAGCAGCCTCACTCACTGTGAAGTGTTCCTTTGGCTAGACTCCTATTTGGGGGGCTTTTGCCTTCCAAGTATATATTTTGCTCGTCTTTTGCTCTATGTGGTGACCTGTCTTGAGAAATTAAACCTTAACTCCTCTTTCTGATGATTAACACAAGACCCTCTCTTCTCAAGATTAAGGGGTTCAAGAATACTTCTATAATGAATGATTGAGTCTGGGTGCAGAAGAGGTTTGTTTGACCAGTGGCGTTTTCAAGAAAGTGAATATGATGACTGATATTTCTGCAGGCTTGTTCATAGCCAGGCATTTCTATAAACTTTACTTATCCACTTGACAATATGATGTGTCTATGTGTGTGTGTGTGTGTGTGTGTGTGTGTGTGTGTGTGTATTCGCACACTCAGCTCTGTGTAAACACAGGCATCCCAGACACTCAAATGCTAGTATTCATCTACTCTATACCCCAAACTAGCACCCGCCCCACACCAAATCCATGTCCTCAGCCAGGTATATTCTGCATGCTGACACAGGCCCTCACAAACACGTGTGCTGCTGCAGGCCAGCGCTTGTGCATGGACATGCACACTCACCCACCATCAAGGCGTGTGTGAAGCTGGTATGAGTTGGGAAGCACCCTGAATCCCTGCCTGTACCAGTCACAACACTATGAAATATATCGCATTAAAATGCTAAAAAAAATTCTCTTTATCCCTCAGGGACTGCAGACTGCCTAGTGTTTTCAAGGACCCCAAATACTGACTCTTCCCTGACTTTGCTCAGGGCTAGTTCTTGAACAATACCTAAATTGTGTGGGGCTCAATAAGAAGAATACACTGTTCCCTAAGTGCCTTTAGGAGTAGCGTCTGAAAAGCTCAAGACAATATTACTATTGTCTCCAAAGCTCAGCGGGTTGCTTTATCTTTGAGGAAATTTATTCCCAGATAGATAGAGATCTTCATAACACCAGCTGGAAATGGAAGCATTAAATGGCTGGGTCACATTTATTGCTGCCATATAAGAGTACCATTTTAAGAGCACCATTTAAAAGCTGGGTGAGTTTTCTCCTTAGCAAATACATCCACTTGCCCTCGTCACATCATCTGCCTTTCTGGAAAGCTCAGGCTTTAGGAACCAGCCCAGAATCCACGGGGTTGTAAAGGCCAATGGGGAGTTGGAGTGTTTAAACTTTAACTTCTGCAGACATCATGGGACCATCACAAAAATGAATCAGAAACACCCACTGAAAACATTTTTTTTTCACAGTCCCTGTGCAGATGACAGAAGATAAGAATTGTTAGCAAAGGTGGAAAGTTCCAGACTGATAGCATCTTTGACCTGTGTGGAGGGAGACAGTGCTTAACTTATAGACACAGGGAAAAAATATCTCAAATCATTGTTAGGAGAAATGTTTCCCCCTAGTTCCAGAAACTTGAGCCTAAAGGGCCTCAACCAACTTTCTCTCTTTTTTTTTCACAGAAGAAGAAAAATCATGAACATGAAAAGAAAGGGGCTTATAAATGGTGGTCTAATGTAGGAGCCAAATGAATACTTGTACTCAAACTTTGGAACTCTCTTTTTAGGATCTTTCATTTATACTTTTGCCCAACATGCCATGCTAGGTCCCTCTGCTCACTCAACTCCCCTCCACCATGACCAATGGAAATTAGGCATCTTTCCCGTGAAAACCATTGCTAACTCAGTTTCATTTTGTGCTGTAAGCTTTCAGCTTATTCTCATATTGGTCATAATGGTTTGAACAGGGTTTTAATGAACTCTTAAGTGAATTTGGTAGAGACCCAGAAGTGAATTCAATGGTGATTTAAAAAAAAACAAAAAACTTTTATTCTAGAGACCCAACGATTTCTAGAATAGGGTTTTCAAGGCTGTGAAGGAAGAGAATCTTTTCTCGACTTCCTTATCTTCCAGGTGTGATGTCCACCTTCCTGGAGCCTCCACAGGTCTGGAGGCTACAAAATCATTGGCAGAAGCATGTGTGGCTGGGAATATCCTGAAGTTTGTTGCCTTGTAGACATCTAGAGTCAAGAGTCGTGTTATAATTTCCAGATCTAGCTTACTGGACTCTAGTCCCTGGATAAGTATTTCCATTCATGGTCAAAGCTAGGCACACTCTTTGAGGCCATTTCATATGCAACTCATTTTATGTATACATTTAAGGCCATAGATAGTGTGACAGTAAAGAGATTCTCTATCCTCATCCCACAAACATGCCCATATCCTAATCCCTAGACCCTGAGATGTTTCAGGAGGGAACTTGCAATTATTATTAAAGATTTTGCAGTCGGGTATGGTGGCGCACACTCGTAATCCCAGCATTTGGGAGGCTAAGACTGGAGGATCCGGGTTCTCAGCCAGCCCCAGCTACCCAGTGAGGCACTCCACAACTTAGTGAGACCCTGTTTCAAAATAAAGAATAAAAAATAGGGCTGGGAGTGTAGCTCGGAGGTAGAATGCCCCTGAGTTCAGCCCAACAGAATTACAAGGATCCTCCTATGTGGAAGAGGGGGGCAGGTGAGTGAGAGGAGTCAGAATAGGAGATGTGACAAGGAAAGCAGAGACCAGAGGGTAATTGCTGACGGAGGGTCACAAACTTGTAGAATCTGAAGAAGCCAAGGAGTTGAATTCTCTCCTAGAGTCTCCAGAAGGAACATGGCCTGGCTGGCTCCTTGAAAAGCATGAGACCCATTTCAAATTGTGATTTCTAGAACTTAAAGATAAATCTGTATTGTTTAAGCCATTCAGCTCATAGTAGTTAGTGAAAGCAGCAATAGGAAACTAGTAAAGATAATGGGAAAAACTAAGCCTAGGACATGCCTCCTCTTCCTTTGGTCTGAAAATCATCTCTCCTTGTTCCCTTTCTCCCTGAGCCAACTTCTTTCATCTTTAGTCCTTCCCTGAGGCTGCTTTCTAGCAAAACCTCCCCTCAGACCAGAGTCAGATTGTTCCCCAGGGCTCCTACCCGCCCCCTGTGTTTCTTCTGTGAATTCACTGTAGGGATTGGCTCATTACCTCCCCCAGCACAATGCATACTCCTCCTGGGCATGAACCTGGCTCTTATTCATCTTCTGATTACAAACTTTTATTACAGCAGATTCTTGAGTCATTACTTTTGAATGAATACATCAAAAATAAATGAAAGCTGTTTTTCAGACACTCAGCATTTTGAAGCTGTCTAGTAAGCACTAAAGAAGAACATATGTATTTCCTCTGGGGTATCATTTTTTCTTGTACTTTTTGCCTTTAAACATGACAAGTCCTGGAGATGACCTTGGAGCCTGTGGATACAGGTGAGTTACCTGTGAGGACACAGCTTCCTGGGAAAGGCTCAGGACTGCTGTTCTGAAGCAAGACTGGTGCCTTTAACTCCTCTGGAAGGAACTTCCTTGAGCCTGTCACTGAGTCTTTGCAACATCATGGATATAACGCTCCCTGTCTGAGGTGGTGAACCATTTTGCTGACGTTGCATGATGCCCAGACGAACCACCGGCACTATCTGAAAAGGGAAGCTCTTTTTCTAGGATACAGAAGAAATGCCAATGCCCGGTATCATTCGGCACCCTCTGAGTGGCTCCAAAAATCTATCAGGGGATAATTGCAAACACCTGTTCAAGCATATGAAGATAAGCGCAAATGAGGATCCGTTACCACTTCCTGTTCTCAGAACCAGCTGATTGACATGGAAGTATGGGTTATGTTAGAAGACAGTCCTGACTCTGTGTGTTTTCTGGATTCCCCTTTGGAGTTAGTCGTCTACAGCCAACTAGCCAGCAATGAGACATATTCCATATAGGTGGGGTAGAAGCTCAGAGAGTTGGCTGGGTTTCTTCTTTATCAGTATTTGATTCTATTTTAAGGGTGAAAGACAGCTTAGCCTAAAAGATATCATATTGATTGCATAAACTGCAAGTATTTCAGTCTTGCAAAATATGCCAGCAAGGGAAACATGTATCCAGCCCCTGAAACCAAGTGGTTCATTCAGAGTGGGGAGACTCATGGGACATACCTCTTCCCATGAGTAAGTCTAAAGCAATTATTTCTCCAACTGTATTTGTTAATATATTGATTTCGGCTGAGAACCTTGTGCAAAAGGGTTCACTGGTCAGGTGGATTTAGAAAAAGATGCATTTTATGCCTTGCAGAAATTTACAATGTACCTTGAGAAGTCTTACAGGACAGAAACTTAAGTCTACATTTATTTACCTCAGAACTTCTGGAATATTTATCCATGAAAACATCTCTTTATAGAATATCTGCTCATGTCCTACAGTTAGTGTTCTGCATCTTGCATTTTGTTAAATTCCACATTTTGTAAAACTCACCTCAGGGCTCCTTAGGGAGATAGGTTTCTTTGCCATACTTTCTAAATTGGGCAGATTTACCATTCATGAAACAAATGTCACAGATACTGTCTCAGATAATCCTCAAAGGAACCTGGAAGTAGGTAGTAGTCATTTGATCACTAGTTAATTAAATAATTAATATTTACTAGTTACCTACTGTGGGCTTGGGGTCGTTATTAGTCCCATTGTAGAGATGGAGAAACTGAGATCCAGAAAAGATATCATTCTAGAAGTTCAGGACAGGGCTGCTAAAGGAGTCTTTGTTATGGACCTAATCTAGATTTCTGCTCTTTCTCATCTTTCCCCCATGCTTGTCCTGATCAAGCTCCAAGGTAGGGAAGGAGGCTGCCAGGAACCTCCTGAGTAGGAGTGACCTTGCACATGAAGCTGGATCCACAGGAGACACAGGTGGCTTCTACATTTGCATATTCTGAATAGAGTTATGTTCTCCAATTCTAGGTCTTTGAATCTTTCTGAGCTTGACTTTTTTTTTTTTTTTTTAGCAGATTCTCTCCCAGTCGCAAAGCTTTGGGACAATTCCTACAAAGGATGCCTGAACATGGTGGGTGGGAGAGGGAGGACTTTAGACTTGAAGCTTCCTGTGTTGGGATCTAAAACCTGTTCAGTCAAGTAGAATTGTGCTGGAATTCTGGGGTTTGTATAGGGAGCCCACAGCCAGCTGTTTATTATTTCAAGAACTCTGGGTTGCTGCCCTTAGATATGGGGGTGGTGGCGGGGCAGACCTACTGTACAGGGAGGCTGTCACATTCTTCTGGAAATGACAGCAGTGAGTGCTCTGTACACTCCACAGCAGACACTGGGGCAGAGCTACTGCATTCCAGAACTCTCCCTGGCCAGATGAATAGAAGCTATTCCATTGCATCAGTTGTGGAGACAAAGCGTAAGCTCCAGAAATCATACTCCTTCCCCTCCTGTGGCCTTTATGTGAGGAAGACCCCTCTAGAGACCAGAGATGGTGACACTCATGGCTTTGTCAGAGTAATGTGTCGGTGGCTCACACTGGGCTTTGTGAAACTTGCGTCCCTCACCTTTCAGAAAGTGTCCCTGCTGGGTGCTCCAGGGGAAGAATGTTTGTGACCCACTGGAACATCTGTGATTGCCCAATCTGGCTCAGTGCTCCTTTGAGCCATGTCCCAAGAAGCCAGCGCTGAGTACTTTCAATAAAACAGAGCCGTGTCCTCAAGCTGTAAATGCTTCCCGAAGACAATTGGACAGAACATCATTGTTTCAGGGAAGAAGGCACCTCACATAGCGGTCACAGTGTGGTTACTAGGGAGCCTGAAGATTAATCCACAGAAATGATGGTGCAGGAGAGAGGAGCTGGCAACACTCCTGGAGACAGGGGTGCTTTAAAACTTCAGGGCACTGACTACACATACGCACCAGAAACACAAGATTCCCATTGTGAACCTCTCTTGGCACCAGCTCGTTCCCAGTTGTGAGTTGGCCTGTAAGTAGGTACCTTTTCTCTTTGCCCGGGGAGACTGTGTTCCTGAAACATAAATGTTTTCCACACTTCAAAAATGTACTGGCACTGGACCTTAGTTGTGCTGCCTACAATTGTACTTCCAAAGGGGCATACTTACTGTGGTGCTTTCTGAAATTTCTAAATTAAAAATGGGAGACTGATCAGCTGGTTCCTGGGACATCAACATATCCAGATATTGTTGGATAGGTCTACATTAAGTACACATATTATTTTTAAAATCTTTTTTTAAAATTCTGTGCCCAGACCTTTTGGGTTGAATCTAGGGGACTCAACACTGCCCACTATGGGCCTGTATTCCGCATGATCACCACTAGAGGAAGAGGGTGTTTGTGGAAAGAACATCCCACCTACAGACACTGCGTGAGATTGAACAGAAGAGTGTGATGGTGTCTGATGGATGAAAGTTCACAGTTCTGCCACTCACTAGTACTGGATCTTACACAGCTTCTTAGTTTCTGTCCCCCTTTTCCAGGTAAGTTTGCTCTGAGGAATAAATCATGAGATGTATACATACCTTGCTCTTAGCCAGACATGGTGGTATATGACTGTAATCCCTGTACATGGGAGACTGAGACAGGAGGACTGCAGGTTCAAGGCCAGCCCCAGTAATTTAGTGAGACTCTTAGTAACTTAGTAAGACTCTATTTCAAAATTAAAAAAAAAAAATGACAGAGGCTGGAGGATGTAGCTCAGAGGTAGAATGTTCCTGGGTCCAATCCTTGGTATAAGAAAAAGAAAAGTAAAGACGTTCTTGCTTGTCCAGCTTGATGGAACAGCCTATTAAATAACAGTTCAGTTCAGGATGACATTATGATTTTGAACAGTTATGAAATTTTTCCAAACATCATCTCAGTAATTGTGTCCCTTGGGCCACTTTACAACCAAGGGCTGAGCTGACAGTGGCAGTGGGGACACCGGTGGGTGGGGATGGTGCAGGAGTAATTAGGGTTTGCTCCTGGATTGGATATACTCATATCCACTGAAGGAGGGACTGAGTTTCAGAGAGCTCATATTTCTCTAAGGGGTGGCAACTGGGTCTTTGGTCCAGATCCTTCAATGTCTACATCAAAAGTATGCTTCAGCCTTTGGGGAAACCCAGCTCAGAGTGCCACGCCGCCTCCAGGCCTGTTCCAGAAGCAAGCCTTCTGCGAGGCAGAGTGGGATGAGCTGTCGTTTGTTTTCATAACCCAGCGCCACGCAGGACAGGCCTCAGAGCTCAGAAGACAAAGCAGAGAGAGCTGTGTCCCTTTGTGTTGTGCTTGGGGCCTTTTCATGCCATCAAATGTCTCCTTGTTCTCTCATTGTGCAACAGGGCATGCAGCTCTGAATGGATCCTTTTATAATTGGAAATTCCACTGCAGTTCCAGTTGCCCCTGACTCACTGCCATGCCAAACGACATCCTCAGACACTTTGAAGTTGCATGTTGGAAGGAAGCACAGCCCACCCACACCTCCCACCCCACGTGCCTGCCCATGGTGTCAGCCCAGACTCTGGAAGAACAGCAGAACTGACTTCTGGATGTCAATTTGTAGGAGCTGGAGTCAGGGGTCAGATCTGCCCTGTGATCCAGCATGCCCCGTGCCTAGAGCTGCCAAGAAAAGTGCTTCCAGAAGCTCCATCTATAAGGAGAGGCTGGGATCAGCCTGGAAGGAATCCATCCAAGTTTCCTCTGGGTCCTGGCTCTACAAAAGCCATTCATGGGAGAAACTGGCATCATGTGGTGTAGACCCAAGCCATCTCAGGTCCTAAATAGAGTGCAAGGTCTGCTTCATGTTCTTGCTCTCCTAATTTGTATGTGATCAGGTTTCTGAACAAATCCAGATTTTCCATGGACCTTTTGACATCCACGGGGCCATATGGATTAGGAATGCATCCAAACACAGAGACTGCTTTGTACCTAAACAGGACAGGAGAAAAGAACAACATTTATCAAGTATATACTAGGTCATTGGTTATTTGATATTATATTTTATTTAGGCATTACAAAATCCACTGGGAGCATATCTCCACTGTACAAAGGAGAAAACTGAAGATCAAAGACTTTGAAGATCTGCCCATATTTTTATAGCTACCAAGTGTTGAGATGAGACTCAGACCTAGGTCTACTTAACTCCAAGATGGGCGCTTTCTTTTAGAGAATATTATTTTCAAATCCTTTTCCTACTGAGCCCAGTTGTTAATCAGCTTTCTCTTTGGGCCAGCTAGCTCCTTGAGCAATGACCTTGGGCAAACTCATTCTGGTGTTACATTCTCTAGCTATTGTCCTTTCCTTGCCCATCATTGCTGAGACCTGCTCAGATACCTAAGGTCCCCAGAGTCTCTCCACTTCTCTCTTAGTCTCCCAACCTAAGTGCATCCGAAGTGGTTCATCCATATCGTGTAGATGGTCTGGACAATTAAAGAAAGGCCTCTTAGCCCATTTGGGCTGGTGTAACAAAATACCATAGGATGGATGGCTTATAAAAAACAAAGTTATTTCTCACATATATGGAGACTAGAAAGTCTCCAAATTCAAGGCATAGATCCAATGTCTGAAGAAGGCCTAGTTTCTGGTGACTTTTTGATGTGTTCTTACATGGTGGAAGGGGCAAAGGAATTCCTTTGGAAATCTTTTATAGAGCATTAATCCCATTTGTGAGGGGTTGTTCTGATGACCTATTTACCTTCTAAGGGCTTCACTTTCCAATATTAGCACTTTGGGGGACAGAACTTTTTTTTTGCGGTACTGGGGATTGAACCCAGGGGCATTCTACCTCTGAGCTACACTCCCAGCCCTATTTTTTATTCTTTATTTGAAACAGGGTCTCACTAAGTTGCGGAGGGCCTCACTAAGTACCTGAGGCTGGCTGCAAACCCAGATCTTCTGGTCTCAGTCTCCCAAATACTGGGATTAAAGTGTGTGCCAGCACACCCAGCTGGGGACAGAATTTTAACATATGAATTTGAGTGAAACAAACATTCAGACAATAGCAGAACTCCTGTGAGTACACATTGTTTGAACTTAATAGGGATTTAAACAATCCATCAGAGGAAAGCTGCTATATAGTCAGTCCCATGCCTAATTAAGTTTTACATTCTGGAACCCAGAGCAGTGTTGGGTCCTTGCATGAATAAATGAATGAGTGGAGATTAAATACATTAGCTTATTATCTGAGGTAGGATTTGTAGATATTTTTCCCAGTGCATGGGTTGTCTCTTCAACCTACTAATTGTTTACTTTGTTGTACAGAAGTTTTGTCATTTAATGAAGTCCCATGTGTCTATTTTTGTTTCTGCTGATTGTGCTTTAGAACCATGTCCACGAAATCTCTGCCCAGAACAGTGTCGTGAATCTATTCCCCTATGTTTTCACCTAATAATCTCATCGATTCAGGTTTTACAGTTAAATTTTAACCCACTGAGTAAGAGGTGAATCCATTTTCATTCTTTTATATGTGGACATCCAAATTTCCCAAGACCATTTATTGAACAGGCCCTCCTTTCCTCAGTGTATGTTCTATGCAACTTCATGAAAACTCAGTTGACCATACATGTGTGCTGGGTGCTCTGTCCTGTTCTTTCAGTTGATGCCTCTGTTTTTATGTCAGTGCCATACTATCTTGATGCCTATAGCTTTGTAATAAATTTTGAAATCCAGCAGTGTGTTATCTTCAGTTTTTGTTCTTTTTGATCAAAATATATGAACTCAAACTACTCATTATCTAGGAAATAAATAACCTCATTTAAATCAACATTTCTCAAAATATGACATACAAAGATCAACAAATCCATTTGAAAAATGTCAACATCTATAATCTTCAGAGAAATGCAAATCAAAACCACCATGAGGTATCATCTCACACCAGTTAGACTGGCAAAACAAAACAAAAACCAAAACAAAAAGATGAAAGAGTTACCTTTCATGAAATTGTTGGTGAGGATGTGGAGAAAGGGAATGTTTATATAGTGCTGGTGGTACTTTAAGTCAAAATAGCTGCTATGGGAAACAATATGGAAATTCCTCAAAAAAATTAGAAATAGAACTACCATAAAAACCAGCAATATCACTCCTGGGTGTATATTCTAAGGAACTAAAATCTGTAAGGCCAAAGGGATGTCTGAGCTTCCATGTTCACTTTACCATTTTTCAAAGTAGCTTAGATAGAGAGATGACCTGAGTGTCCATCAATGGATGAAGGGATTACACAATCCTGTCATTTGTGACCACATGGCTGAACTTAGTGGACATCATGTTAAACGAAATGAACCGAGCCGGGCGTGGTGGCGCACGCTTGTAACCCCAGCATTCGGGAGGCCGAGACAGGAGGATCCGGGTTCGCGCCAGCCTCAGCTACCTAGTGAGGCACTCTGCAACTTAGTGAGACCCTGTTTCAAAGTAAGTAATAAAAAATAGGGCTGGGAGTATAGCTCAGAGGTAGAATGCCCCTGAGTTCAATCCTCAGTACCACAAAATAAATAAATAAATAAATAAATGAACCAAGCACTGAGAAACAATATCGTGTGATCTTACTTATATGTTAAATTGAAAAAGGTTAAGTTCATAGAAATAGTGAGTAAAGTGGTGCTTATCAGAGACTGGGGATGAAAAGGAAACATAACTAATGGCTACAAAGCTATAGTCAGATAGGAAGAATAAGTTCTGGTGTTCTGTTGCATAGCAAGGTGACTGAGTGGTTAAGAATAATGTAATACATATTTCAAACTAACAGAAAGTGAGGATTCTAAATGTTCTCAACACATATAAATGATAACTATGTCACATGCTAAGCATGCTAATTACACTGATTTGATTATCCCACAATAAACATGCATATATTAAAATATTAATGTGTACTCTATAAATACATACAATTTTTATTTGTCAATTAAAAGTAAAGCTAAATTTTTAAAAAGAAATTCTCCCTCTGGTGGGAATAGCATTTGGGGATTATCAGATATTTTTTCTAGCGTCTATGAAATTACGCATTTGGCAGACACCTCACAAGCCTGTACACGATGCCAGTTTCTCAAGACATTAAGTTAATGTGTTCTCTTATGATTTCACTCAAGATTAGCGGAGCACCAATTCTCAGTTAGGTTATGCTGGGGAAGATACGGAAATGGAGGAACTTAGGCTCCATCTTCAAAGAGCTCGCAACCCTGGAGAAACACGCCTGATTTTCATGCAAGAAGTAAAGCATAAAGGGATAGACATTTAGGTCACCTGCTAAATAGATCTGAGAGACCATATGAATGAGACTGGCCTTGAATAGCTGCTTGAAGAATATAGTAAGAAGCACAAATGAGTAAAGTCATTCAAGGCAGAAGGAACAGGACAAGGGATGCAGAATGGTGTGGCCAAAGGGCTAAGTGTGGTTATGACCATGAATTTTTTGTGAAGAGACAGGAAATGGTCTGAATGGTCAGTAGCAGCTTTGTTAAGGGGTTTGGAGCTGCATTATTCTTGCAGGAAGGCTTCCGTGTGGACATGGAGAATAGTCATCCTTTACAGGTAGAGAATGTTTCTCTGGGCAGTACCTGCTCTGAATGTTTTACATGAAAGATCTCATTAGATCTTTGCTACCGCTCTGATTAGGTATTCTTCTTATTCCCACATATATGGGAGGAAACTGGAATTCGCAGCCACACAGTGAGGCCATGGCCAAGCTGGGACTCCAACCCAAAGACATGGCTTCTGGCTATTGAAGATGTTTTCTCTGAGGACAAGGAACTCATGAATGTAGAAGGCAAAGTATTACATCAGTACCAGGCTTGATTCCTGGATGCACAACAGTTCCAGATTCAGATGAGAGTGTCAGGCCAGCAAAGCACTGTGGCTCTGGTCTGGATGGCTCATCAGACAGGTTCCAATTTTGTGTTCAACTTTTAAGGGGCATTGAACCTAGTGGAAACAGAAAATATATGGAAAATGACCTCACTAGCTAGCTAAGGGCTGAAGTTGAAATGCCTGGCCTGGGTTTGGGCCTGCCTCACCCCACCCTTTCCTCCTTTCTGACAGCTCCTGTGGCCACGTGGCCCAGTCCCAAGGCTGCTGTACAGTGTAGCCTTCTGTGCATGGGGTGGTAGCTCCTGGCAGCTCTTTGTATCCACTCTGCTCCATGTAGGAGGAGCTCACCAATTTCAGTAGCAATCTGTAAAATCATCCAAAGAGGCTAAGGTAGAGACATTTATAATGTGTGATCATATTTCCTTCCCTGTTATGAAAATAACTGGAAGAAAATGGTGTGACTCATTGAAAAATTTCACTGAGAGGCCCAAGTATTCATGAGGGCACAGTATTTCTACATTAATACAGTAATGCATTATTAGGTGCTTTTTGTTTTTCAAAAAGAACTGATAAATCTTCTCTACTAGCTTTGTGAGGTTAGCAAACACCATTTTCTTTCTTTTATCTCTCTTCTCTTCCCTTTTTCTTCTTCTCCTCCTCCTCCTCCTCCTCCTCCTTCTTCTTCTTCTTTTCTCTCTCTCTCTCTCTCTCTCTCTCTCTCTCTCTCTCTCTCTCTCTCTCTCTCTCTCTCTCTTTCTCTCTTTGCATATGAGAAACCTGAATAAAATGTAGAGTTAAGTTTTACAACTAGGATCTCTTTGACTTTCAGTCAAGTACATTTTTTTTTTCTTTTTGTGGTTTTGAGGATTGAACCCAGGGGAATTCTACCTCTGAGCTACACCCCAGCTTTATTTTTAATTTTTATTGAGAA
Source organism: Graphiurus murinus (assembly GCA_004027655.1). NCBI lineage: Eukaryota > Metazoa > Chordata > Mammalia > Rodentia > Gliridae > Graphiurus > Graphiurus murinus. The sequence continues at coordinate 56,788 of PVLC010005526.1, forward strand.
GCAGGGTCTTGCTAAGTTGCTGACAGCTTCACTGAGTTGCTGAGGCTGGCTTTGAACCCATGATCCTCCTGTCTCAGTCTCTCAAGTACTAGGATTCCAAGTATAGACCACCATACTCAGCTAGTCAAGAATTTTTATTCTTTGTGGTACTGCTTTTCCTCACCTTCTGAGTCCAAGTCCAGTGCTCTGTCCTCTAACCCAGATTATGTTATTTAATTCATTTATGAGTAAGGATAATGTTCTGCCTGTATGCATTAATTTAACATTTTTGTTGTTGATTGATTTCTCCTTTCTGATTGGTCAGTGACTATGCCACAGTAGTTATTAAATAGCTTGATTATTATATCTGTTTTATGTAAACATTTAATATTTTCTATTATATTATTTTAAAGTGATAAAGATTTATGAGTTTATAAAGATACCATAAACTAGTAAGATAAAGTCTATTAGAATGGTACACACCTGCAATCCTAGTACTTGGGAGGCTGAGACAAGAGTATTGCAGGTTTGAGGCCAGCCTCAACAACTTAGTGAGACGCTCAGCAACTTAATGAGAATCTGCTCCAAAATAAAATATATGCTGGTCATAATAGCCTATGCTTGTAATCCCAGTATTTGGGAAGCTGGAACAAGAGGATCCATGTTCATGGCCAGCCTCAGCAACTTGGTGAGACCTTGTTTCAAAATAAAATAATAAAATAGGGCTAGGGGTGTAGCTCAGTAGCTCAGAAGTAGAATGAGTAGCATGCCCCTGGGTTCCATCCCTACTACTCAAATAAATAAATAAATAAATAAATAAATAAATAAATAAATAAATAAATAAAACATAAGAAGGGTTACTCCTAGGTTCAGTTCTCAATACAGAAAATAAATAAATCACTGGGGAGAGAGAGAGAGAGAGAGAGAGAGAGAGAGAGAGAAAGGAAAGACAGACAAGGAGGAGGAGGACAGAAATGTAAGAGGTAAGTTTGGATATAAATTACATGAGCACAAAAGCGTAAATCTTAATTCTGAAATTTTTGCTAGAAATGAACTACGTATTGGATTCTAAATCTCTTAGGAGCTAACAGCAGAAGAAAAGCTGATTGATTACGTGAAGCACTATGTCTTTAAGAAAAAACAAGCCCCAAACCCCGTAGAAACAAAATCATCTCCCTGAGCCCCTAAAACAGAGATCACTGTAATTTTGCAAGTGCTACTCCTCTAATACCTATAAAATGGTGAGTTTAAGGGTCATTTCAAAAGATTGCTTGAACCATGAGGTAAAATGTCCAGCACTCGCCTCTCCATTACCTTGAGAGGTTTGGTGACCTTCTAAGGGTATTTGCCTTGTTTCCCTAGTTAGATAACAGTTTCTCTGACATGTGGTGCTTGATTCAAAAATTTCCTGGAAAGTTACCAAAAATAATAACTCTTAAGAGCTAGAAAAATGAAAGAACTGAAGTACAGTTCTTGACGGGGTGGAAACACAGAACTTCTCAATACACCTTTCTTACCTGATTGAGCTCCTTCTCTTTACTATGCCATGAGAAATGAGGAGTCAAATGTTTCCCCTTATCCTCTGATATAACAGGTGGGGAATCCCATGGACATTCCTGAATTCTTGTTAACTTCAGACAGAAAGTGATCAGTGCAATTCCTAGGCCCATTAATTTTTGCACTCATCCATCCATCCTTGTATCATAAATGTATAGAGGATCATGATGTTCCTGACCCCAAGGACAAAGAGATAGAGAAGACACAGTGTCACCCCAGAGGAGGATATGGATCAAAGGAAGAAGCCGAGATGCACACAGATAATCCCAGAGCAGCAGGGTAAGTATTGTAACAGAGGTAGGTACAATGTGGTGGGGGAAATGGGAGAAAAGAACCATTATCATTTCCTGGGAGGCTAGGGATGGATACCTATTGGAGTTGATGGTTGATTTCCATCTTAACAATTCCTCAAGAAGATGAGGATAGGAGGAGAAGATTTAAAGAAAAAACTATATTAATTGCACAGCACTGGACAGGAGTAGAAGAAGCATTTGGGTAACAGAGAACATTTAAAGTTTGGGTGGGCTTTGATGCGGTAGGTCTTGGGTGATAAAATTCAAAATTGGACAACCTCATCCACACACCAGTTAAGAACTCTTGTTTCTAGCTGCATTTTAAAAGCAAAGATGCGGTAATATGCAAGTTATTTGGATTTTGAGAATTTGTCTTTGTTTTTGTTCACTTGTATTAAGTATGAGAGAAGAAAAGAATTGAAGACACAGTATCACGTACTGGATACACACAAGACTGTCTGAGGGCTCTGCCTCACAGTTGTGGGCTAGTGGCTGTCTATTTTTTCCTCAGACAGAACACATTTTTAAAAGGTTCAAGCAATAGCACATGATGTTACATCTTCCATGGTGTACTTCTCTCCTTCTTGGTAAGGAGTGTTGTGCTTTAGCTTCTTGTTTTTACATAAACTTCACTCCATATAATTTATATGCAGTTCACATAGCCAAGAAAAAAAAGTGTTGCCTCCAACTCAGTTGCAGAGGCATTAATCCCAAAGCCATAGATTTGCAAAAATCACACCATGAGTTAATTTTTTTTTCAAGCAGAAAGATTATATTGCCAGAGGAATGAAGTGTCTTTGGGTTTTGCCAAGTGCTGGCTTAAAGTTTGGTTTTGTGATTCTGTGAGCTGTCCTCAAAGTGGAAAAAGAAAACAAAGTCTTTACAGATAATAATATTGATATGTAGTCTTGAGGCTGAGTTCAAAAAAGTAAATCCATGTTGGAACTTAATAACTTCTGGATATTTAGACATATCATTCAATGTTTTCAATTTTATCAATATCAGTGGGATCAATAAGAATACTGGGAAACTTGCTATACACATTTAATTGATAACTTGGGAAATGTAAATAAATGAATGGATTTATTATAAATGTTATGTAAAGCAAATAGCATAATTGACTGTATGCATAAATTAAATTTTCCTTGAAATATGTAATAAAGCAACTTAGCAGGACCCTATTTCAAAATTTAAAAAATAATAATTTTAGCCGGGCATAGTGGCACATGTTTGTAATCCCAGTACTTAGAAGGCTGAGAATGGAGGATCTGGGTTTGTGACCCGCTTCAGCTACTTAGTGAGGCCCTGTTTCAAGATAAAAAAAATAAAAATAGGACCGCAAAAAAAAAAAATAATAATTTTAAAGAAGGGGATGGGAGTGTAGATTGGAGGTAGAATGCCCCTGGTTTTAATCTCCAATACAAAAAAGGGAGGGGGGGAGGAATAAAGTTTTCTTTCATTTCCCCTAGGAGATACTTTTTTTTTTTTTTTTTTGCAGTACCGGGGATTGAACTCAGGGGCATTCTACCTCCGAGCTCCACCCCCAGCCCTACTTTTTATTCTTTATTTTGAAACAGGTTCTCACTAAGTTGCAGAGTGCCTCATTAAGTAGCTGAGGCTGGCCGTGAACCCGGATCCTCCGGTCTCAGCCTCCTAAATGCTGGGATTACAAGCGTGCGCCACTATGCCCGGCTAGGAGATACTTTTTCAAGCAGAAAAAAAGATGAAATCTTTATCTTGACATCTTAAGAGTTTCTGGACTGAGACCCTTGCTCACATCTCCTGTTTGCTAAGATCGGATCAACCAAGCCAATCGGTAGACCTAATATCGAATTTCAGTCAGTTGCCTGAGTTTGCCAGATCCCCAAAAGGATTCTGCCACAAGCTAATGCTCATTAGCCAGCTTCCTTACTGCAATAGTAATTTTCTCTCATTCTATTTAAAGTAACTCTCACTCATACCATGTTAAATGATTTTACACTGCACAAAATGTGCTGAAGCATTCACATTTTGGCTGATCGCAAGCCACACAGGAATAGGGCTTTATTCTTAAAGAATAGTTTGTGCCTGCCCTGGGTCTTTGTTGCTCACTTTTCAGGATTCTTTGCCAACTCAACATTCTCTGGGAAAGTGTAAATCCTACCGCGGGAAACGAGGTGTGGAATATGTGCCTTGGTTGATGACATCACCTTCTGGTTAGGACTGTAAATTGTGTGAGTCTGTGCATACAGATACTGGCTTTTAAGGTGCTGGCTTTTATAGCTATATATTTTGAGCTTGAAAATTCATCATTTGAGGAATGGCGAGGATCCCTTCTGCCTAGCAGAGAGTCATTCCGGGATCTTAAGGGAGTGCACTGGTCCAGAAGTCCAATGAGTAGGAGGTTTTACACTGGAAACTGCTACTGATTTTGGCCAAATGCATGTGATTGGTTTATTGTGGATCCCAATTATATAATTCTGATAAGCCAGCTAATGCCTGCACTGCTGCTTTAGGGAAGAGTTACCTTCATTGAGTGACTTAAGGATCCCCAAGATGGTCATTAAACTCGTGAATGCTTGAAATTCTACCATTGGAAGATAGTCTCCTTAGCTTATTGACAATTACCTGAGAAGGGACCATGAGTAAAGTACCTTTTAGTATGGTAGTTATTAAGCTGCGGTGATGGTGTTCCCAAAGGGACAATTTGGCAATGTCTGGAGACATTTTTAGTTGCCACAGTTATAAAAAGAGAGTGTTTGCATCTGGTGGTAGAAGTCAGGGACAACACTGAGCATCCTACACATGTACAGGACAGTCCTCCACGACAAAGAATTATCCAGTTATAAATGTCAGCAGTATAAATGGCGGATTTGAAGGCTTCTTAAAAGAGGGAAGAAGGAAACAGTGTGAGAAATCTGGCCTCTTGTGTAGGAAATGAGGAAGCCATAAGCACAAGAGAGACACATAATAGAAGATTCACTCTTTTTCTTTTTCCCTGAATATCAGCCCTGAACTTACGCTTGAAAAGTGCAGCCTTCAGGATTTGTTTGTGCAGCACAGAGAGAATAAAATGAAACAAAGAAGTAGCACACCCCCAGGCTCTACTCTGAGCAGAGAGGAGGTTTTGCTAGAGAGAATGTAGAACACAAGACCCTGGCGAACAGCCCGCTGCAAGCCCAGTGGGGTTCTGGCAGATTCCTGGCAGAAATGAGGACAATAGAAAACTGCTTCCCTTAACTCATTGGGTTCTCTCTCTTTGTACCAGATATGAATTGTCAGCATTATCCGGTCAATTGTCCATGAAATTCCAGCCTGAAGAAAGTATTTGGCCCCTCTTCTTCCTGGTGTGGGGATGATAGGTGCAGACCCTCAGCTATCCACAGATTCTCTGTTAAGTGCATACAGGAATGTAGCACCATGACTCTCACTATCATGTACGGGAAGGGAGGATGGGAAGGGAATGGGAACGTGTGGGGAAGGAAACAGCAAATGATGTTATGAGCACATATGAATCATATAAATACATTTCTATGAATCTCACTGTCATATACAATCAAAATAAAAAATTAAAACCGACGAACAATAGATGAAGCATGGAGAACAGCCACTGCCCCAGGCAAATGCTCCTAAAGTGTGTAGAGTCAAAGATCGCCAACAAAGGCTTGAGGTGGCTGTTGTTTGTTACAGTATGGCAAGAAGACTTTAGAGAACGCTATGGAAAGGAAGACGGGGAGACACGTGGAGCTGTTGAAAGGGGTTTCTGTCATTTTGCAGATTTGCTTCTTCCATCGATTGACAACACTTGCCCCCTCCCAGACCTGCTCTGTTGCTACTTAAACTTGTCCATATCCGTGTTCTCCCTGCAAAGTCACTTGGGAGGCATGCACAGTGACTCACCAATCCCTTCTTAAACAGGACCATGCCATAGCTGCATTTTTGCTTCCTGTTTGCTCGTAAAGAAACTGTCCAGACCTTCTTTGGTGTTTTCTTTGCTCAGATGTCAGCTACACGAAGTCGCATTGTAACCACAAAGAGGCTCTTTGCTTGTGCCGCTGCCTAGCTGCCTAGTGTTAACAAAGCGCTAATGCTGCTTGGCGGGAGTGAGGCTAGTCATTGTGGCCAAACTTCTGAGAGGCACAAGGGGCCAAATGTCAGGCTGCCAATTAAGCAGCAAGGTGGAAAATCCTTGCCTTCCTTTTGGCTCACATGAGTCGGTTGGGGGAAAAAATTAAAATTAGGCAGGCAATAAGCAGAAAGATTTCATTTTTTTAGTGGACTTGAGTAGCGTGAGAAGTTGTACTAGCATTACTGTCCCATTGGTCACCACACATTATAGTCATCACATATACACAGGTTCTTGAAAACGAAGCAACAAAGGAATTCCAGGAAACCCATCCAGTTGTCTGAGCTCCTAACAGGAAAAATCTGCATAAGAGGAGAAGTGACTTGCATCCAGGGCCAAAAATTCAATCTCTGTTAGAACGATTTATTTTCAAGAATTCAGATTAGATTATTTTATTGAATATGTTACTGGTAACAACAGTAAGCATGCATTCATATAGTGCTCAAGGGCTACAGAAAATATGTACAGGCATTATCTTGTTTCATCTTCACAACAAGCTTCATCTCCTCTTTCACTTAGCATCTATTTTGTGTTGGGCTGGTGAGATCAATTGGAACTCAAGATTGACAACCTTGACTAATATCAAACAACTCCTAAGTGCTGCAACAGGGACACTGACACACAAGCTTCTGACCCTCAGTGATAGACTTTTTTCAATGAGCTACATTATGCTTTACATTCTGTCACTAAAGGGCATTTAGCTCACATAAGGTGGATAAATGCAACCTCTGACTTGATGAAAAGATAGTGATGCTTTTTATTTATTTCATCAAAGCATTCCTCCACTGAGAGGTAGACTTAGCCCACCTCTGGGCACATCTGGGTTATGTCTAGCATTGTCCCTCTTGTTTCCACATGGGACAATTGTAGCCTAGTAAGAGTTCTTCAGATTTTTCCCAGTGGGTGCCTTCAGAGCTACTGCCTGTGGTTCTCAATGCTTCTAGGATTGTGTAAAGAGTCGGAGTGGATGATTTTATTGTATTTTTCAGATGGCCAAATTTTGTCATGGGGACATAAAATGGCTTGCTTAAAACCACATTCAACATTCCATGGCTCCATTGCCAGATTTTTTGTGGGTACATTTGTTACATGTAAATCTTAAAAATAGTCTTTCTCTTCTCTTCTCTTTTTCCCTCTCTTCCTCCTCCTCCTCTTCCTTTTTCTTCTCTCCTTTCTTTCTCTCTTTCTCTTCCCTTCTTTCTTTCATTCAGAAAACTGAATGTATAAAAAATACTACAGACATTTTGGCTCTGTGATCCCTATGATTTTACTTAGATTTACTAATTTCAGGCTATGGTAACTCCAAATTGTTTACTTTTTGTACATGCACCATCCATATCCAAAGAATTGAAGACTTTCCTCTTAAGATATAAAAAACCATTCATTGATTGGGAAGCCTGGCCATGTCCTGCACCTCTGAATTCTAACACTATAGTCAGTAGTTGGTCTCTCTCTCTCTCTCATTCACCTTTTTTTCTTACTCTAAAGCATTCTACAAATATTTATTGAACACCTATTTTGTGACAGGTATAGCAATACTTTAGGATTTCATTAGTAAGCAAATGATCCAATGCTTGAACATGCAGTGTGTGTGTGTGTGTGTGTGTGTGTGCAATGTTTTTGTATCTGTTATATGTTTACCTGAATAGATATGTATAAATTGAGTCACCTACATCATCACTATAATTCATATACAAATATTTTCAGTTTTGATGCCTCTTTGACCAAAGGTATAAGAAAAAATGCTTCTAAATATATAATTTTTCGACAACTTTTTCTTCATCTATCCATAATCTTTCTTATAATCTATTACATGTGCTTTAATCTGATTCATTTCCTCTATTTTTTAACTTGAATGCATAAACAGGATTATATGTATATTATATAGTATATCACATGTAATATATATGTAGTTTTGCATGCCAATATTACATATTATATTCATGTATTGCTGTATATATAAATATACATATATATAGAACATTATATGTAATATACATATATTATAGTATATATGAATATATATGTGTATATATATATGTATATGTAGCACATTATATGCATGATGCCAGGAGTGGGGGCACATGCCTGTAATCCCAATACTTGGGAAGATGAGATAAGAGGACTGAAGATTTGAGGCTAGACTCAGCAACTTAGTTTGAGCCTATTTCAAAATAAAAATAAAATAGAGCTGGGATGTACCTTGGAGGTAGAATATCTCTGGGTCCAACCTCTAATAAAAAACAAAAACAAAAACAAAAAAACCCCCACAAACTTCTGAACTTTTGAAACCAGATATATAATTGGAATTAAAGCCCAAAGAAAAGAAACATAGTTAATGATCCATTTCAAGCAAGAACAATTCCTATACAGAAATAATCAGAGCATTCTAAAAGGAAAAAGATGGATGCAATGGTTACCTCTAACCAGGGCTGGTCTGAGAGGAAGCACAAGCAGACCGGGCAGCATGAGGTTTAACAGCAGAGTTCAAATCCTGGCTCTTTCCTAGGAGAGTTACAGTTTGGGGCAGGTGGGTTTCAGTTTCACTCACAGGACTGTAGTGAAGACTTAGGAAATCACCATTAAGGACTAAGTCTAGTAATAGGCAGGTGATGTTCAATTAATAACGATCCAAAAGCATTTTTTAAATGTTGCCAAATTTCACCACACATATAGTCTTCTTTTATCCTGATTCAGGGGCTGGAGAGCCTTTGGGACACTTTGGTCTCCTGTTCCTTTCTTATACACAGGAACCATGGACCTGCCTCAGGCAAAACAGAGAGGAATGGTGGAGGGACAGTAGTCCTTTCTTTAGAAGTCAGACGTTTTTCATTGGTACAACTGGGAAGGGTATGAATTCTTGGGAGAAATGCAGAAGCACAAGCAGTCAGCACCCCGGGACCTGGAGCGTAGGTACCAGGGAACTAGGATTCTCCTCAATTTCTATCTTTCATCTCTGCTGCTCCTGGTGCTTTCACCTCATTTTTCTTAAGTGCAAATGAACTTTCTCTTGACAATATGGTCACAGGCATCTCTGTGTTAGCAATTCTGGTAAAAGAAGAAACAAAAAACGAATTCTTCAAGGTCTCAGAAAGAAAATGAATGACTGATTTCAAACAGGATAACTGAAGGTGGGTTTAATAAGGATGCTATTGACAAAGGTGTGTGAAGGATACAAGTAAGGTACCTAACCATCCTGATCTGCCCATGATGGTCTATTTGAACACTGGAAATCTATCTATCCCAATCCTCTAAGCATTTAGCTACAGAGAGCCAAGAAGTTTTCTATGTTAGGACAATAGTCATGCTCATTTCATAGGTAGAAACATTAAGCACCTCATGTACAAATTTGTCCCAGTGATGATAATCCTTTGCTGACTTATACCCACGCTCCTTTTTAAAAATCTTTTAGGTACTGGAGATTGAACCCAGGGGCATTCTACATCTGAGCTACATCCCTATCTTAGTTTAAAACAAGGTCTTACTAAGTAGTTGAGGGTCTCACTAAATTGCTGAGGCTGGCATCAAATCTGCAATCCTCCTGTCTCAGCTCCCCCCTCCTCTAAGTACTGGGATTAAAGGCATGCACTGTTATACTGGCTTTACACTCACAACTTAAGGAAGAATAGGAGACAAAGATGGTTGAGATAAGAAGAGTTCTGACTATGGAATACTTGTAATATTACAAAAATCCTCTATAAAACAAAGAAACTAGGTGAAAAAAAAATTTCATCCAGAATAGCGTTCTAAAAAACAGTCAGAGCCAGGTACAGTGTTGCACACCTGTAATCATAGTACTTGGGAAGCTGTGATAAATTGCAGATTCAAAGTCGACCTCAGCAATTTGGCAAGACCTATCTTAAAGTAAAAAACTAAAAAGGTTTTTGCTGAGGGTGTAGTTCATTAGTAGAGCACTCTGGATACAATCCCCAGAATCATCCCCCCAACACATGCAAAGAGTCAGTGTTTGATCCCCAATATATCACACTGGGGATTGTCTCACTGGGATCCTCCTCTACTTTGGACATATTTACTGACCTTGAGAAAGAATGCAAGGGATTTCCATTTAAAAGCTCAATTTTATGGAAACCAAACTATCAGACCTACACATGTGTATCTATGTTTATAGCTGCACAATTCACAATTGCCAAACTATGGAAACAGCCAAGATGTTCGTCGACAGATGAATGGATTACAAAATTTGGGATATGTACACAATGGAATTTTACTCAGCCATAAAGAAGAACAAAATCATGTTATTTGCAGGGAAATGGATGCAACTGGAAAACATTATGTTAAGTGAGTTTAGTCAGTCACAAAGAGTAAAAAAGCATATGTTCTCCCTAATATGCAGATGCTATGGAGAAGATGGGCCATAAGAGGGATTCCAGATGAAAAAGGAGAAACCCTAGATAAGCAAAGATGTTGAGTTAACTGATGGTGATGGATGGGGGGGTGGAAACACCTTAATGCACATGATGTACTTTCACAAATATATCAAAGTCAATCACTAAACTGAACTTGAGAAGGAGGGAGGGCGAGGGAGTGGGGTGGCAATTGGGGAAGGGGTTAAATAAGAAATGCGTGCATCATATATGCCTTTATCAGCTTGTACCTAACAAACATGTATGATTACAATGCACCAATTAATAAGAAGCTGAATTTTTAAATAAAATGCAGAATAATGCTCTGTGTTTAGAAACTCATCGTTTTGTTTCTTACTGAATTATTAAAATCTTAACAATCAATGTAAATCTCATCAAGTCTTATCTGTTCTGAGCATCACATTAATGGCATACAAACTCTCCACAAAATTCCCACACAAAATACAGTCTGTCCTGATAATTGGCACTTGTTAAACACAGCCAAGGATCTGTGTATATATTCAACATATTCCAGAAGGCCTTTAACTAGCTAGAACCAGAGAAAGACAGGAGTCAAGAGGTTCATCTCAAATCGAAGAACACAATAGAGTGTTGTCTTTTAAAGTAGACTCAAAGCTGAAATCTTTGTCCATTGGTTTTATATCTGTTTAAGGACCACCAGTGCGCCAAGCTCTATGTTATGCTCTGGTGTTTAAACTTGGCATCCATATGAAGAGCTGAGGAAGGGAACTTGGGGTTCAAGATAGTTCCTTGTAGTGAAGGATAGGCATATGGAATATCAGATGAGACCAGGTGGATTAGGAAGCATTGCAGAAAAAATGTTGGGCATCTACAGCTCTGCCTCTCTGGAATTACTTTCAGAAATGGCATTCTGGAGCCAGGCGTGGTGGCACATGCTTGTAATCCCAGCATTTGGGAGGCTGTGACTGGAGCATCCGGGTTCATGGCCAGCCTCAGCTACTTAGTGAGGCCCTCTGCAACTTAGTGGGACCCTGTTTCAAAATAAAGAATAAAAAATAGATAGGGCTGGGGGTATAGCTCAGAGGTAGAACGCCCATGAGTTCAATCCCCAGTACCACAAAAAAAAAAAAAAAAAAAAAGAGAAAGAAATGGCATTCTGCATATTTACTTCTTTTTAAGGACTATACTCTGTATTTGGGGCTAACAACTTTTTCTATTTCTAAGTGCACACAGCCTCAAACAAGGCAACCAGTGTGGTTATTTCATTTTGCATTATTATTCTATTAAGATTATGCATTGTCTCTCCATATATAATTATACTGTCAGCCAATTACTAACTCGGGATGGGATTTTTTGTATGTTCGTGCATTTGGTTTTAATAAAAAAAATTTATGAGAAAAATATTGTCCCACTCGACGAGGCTCAAGGGTTGCGTAACTTTTCCAAAGTTGTACCTGAACAATGACAGAAACTCAAGACTGATTATCTCTCACAGTCCTTTTCTTTCCACTATACCAGTTGGCCTCATTTAAATAATTCAAGATGCAGATAAATAAAAACTATGCTTATGATCCTGCCTGAGTATCTATGACAGAAAAACAGAGAATTCATGGCACGGCCCTATATCAGCTTCGTTATGATTAATCAGAGGAATATTGATGAAAGGAATCGTGGGCATGGCAGGGTGTCTTACAGCACATGGCCAGTATCTGTGACTGGAGCACTCTGGAGACCATAGAATCTTCATCCTGGCTGTATCCCCAGGTGCCAGTGTAGGTCAGCAATGGGCAGATTACTTTGGAGTCAGGGCACAGGTCCTTGGTGATGGGACTTTTCCTTTTGCGACTTTCTCAAGCTACTTTCCCTTTCTTTACCTCTGTTTTCTGACAGCAGGGCTTCTTCAGTTCTTTTGCTTAGCCTCATTAAGAAACGGGTGGATGTATTTTTCTACACCAGCCTTTAAGTACTTCCACTGTGATCCTTAGGAACGTTTTCCTGGAAAGACTTCGCATGGATTTTCCACTGCCCGCTGCCCTCATGGTGCTTGGGAAACAGCTATTTTTTCTTTCTGTCTTCCTGGTTGCATTTGCCACTTACCCTACTGAAAATAGGAATTAAGACTTTAGACAGCTGCTTACTACATAAAATTTCAAATAAAATATTCCCATTACGTTTTCTTAGGGAAAAAGTTCACTCGACTAGATTAGCAAAAGTAGTATAAATATGAAGTAATGCCAGCGGCTGCCTGCAGAAGGTGTTTCTAACTTTCCATTTGACTTAAGCATCCAGTGCATTGAGGTGTCTGTGACACTCTGCTCTGTGGCACATTTGTGAGTAGGACGATGTTGTAATGTTCTCATACTGGCGAATATTATGGTAATGGAGGTCGATGCCAACCCGTGCTAATATATATTTAGACAGGTGGAGGCGTTCTCAACTGGTAATGGAAGCTGTGTCGTTTAAGAATTCACACATATATATGGAAAGAGGAGGATTTGACTCCTACTCTGGACTCAGCCTTTGACCTTGCATGAATATCTGATGTTTTTCTCTCACAGAGTCTCTTTTCACTCTCATGAAGAGAATATTAAAACATCCTGACCAAATGATTCAATGAATGGAGCTCTAGTTCAGTCATTCAAAAGGCCTGGTGTGGTGTGGAGAGGCTATGTTACCGCAGATGAAGGGTGGCAAGCCATACTTTCCAGGAAGTGGTCTCCTTGGACACAGCCATATGATCCTTAGCAAAAGGATTATGTGGACAATCACCAGGACAATCCAGAAGGTCAGACTTCCTCCCCTTCTTCACCTGTATAAGCAAAACCAGAAATATCAGGAGATCAGGCTTGTCTCTACCATTAACTCCCTATGTTCCTTCTGAGAAATCATTGAACTCCTCAGTTCTCTCATTGGTTGAAAAAGTTTAGGAAGCCATGCTCTTGCCTTCAACTGAGTTGTTCAAATAAAACAACTCTGTGAAAGCACTTGGCAACAGTGAAACAATGCAAAACATTGGGATGATGTAAAACGATGACTGTTAAGTGGATAGCCAGAGTTCTGCAGAGCATCTCACACTCAAGGCTGGATGTGTATGTAACCTCTCCTGGGTCCTCAGCTGTGCCCAACCCTTCCTGCAGTGGTGATATCACAAAACACTACCTTTTCTGCCACAGCTCTTTTCCAATCCCTGTCTCAGCCATCTTTGGCATATCTGACTCGTTTAAAGAGCTGATACTTATTACCAAAAACTTTCTCATAGTTTTATGGGGATGTAAGTTTAAGTAATAGGAAACAGAATACAATAAAATCTCATGTGGAAGCAGAACTGTCTGCTGATGTACTAAAATGTGTCTCGGAAGGCTCCTTTCCCCTTGTAGGGGCTGACATGGGAGCCAGTCTTCTTGGCTAGGTTTTTCTCTCTTCCTGTGTGGTACTTCTTTATTCTTGCTGATCCTGTCTTTTGTCTTCCAAAGCCTCACATGTGGGCACCATCTCTAAAAGTTCTGGGATCTGTAGGGCATGTTTATATGCTACATAATGGAGATGATAGAGTTTTGTTTTCTCTGACTCTGCCATTCACAGCCATATAATTTGGTAGAAGATGTCTAGTCCAGCCCATGCCTGTGCTACCTTCATGGGAAATCATTGAAGACAGATTTCATAATCTGGAGAGTAAAAGAGGAGATTGAATACTAATACAAATTATACAGATTGTAGAGGGCAATTTGACCAACATGGCCCATGTATCTAAGAAAAGAATCAGGAGTATATTATATATGAATTACTAAAAATCCGTTGGCTTCTTATTTCTCTTTGTTCTAAGTATGTGTCTATGCATGTAAGAGTATCCAAGAGGATATAGTGAGGTAGAGCCAAGACAGTTTTAGTTAGCTAGGTGAAAGAACTTCCAACAATGTGAATCATGTGGATTTTTATGGGCAACATGAAAGGCAGAAATCACTTTAATACTCAATGAATTCCATCAGAAACATATGACCAGCTAGGGAGATGTAGAACAAATTTTAATTGGGTTAGAAGTTGTTGGAGTAGAGATTGGATCAAGCATTTTAGAAAGATGTTTGCAAGGATGATAATCGGACTCTAGAAATGGTGTACAGAGAAGTAGTTCTCCTTCAGCACCATGCAGGGACTCATGTGTGAGTGTACACACACACACACACACACACACACACACACACACACACACACACTACAATCATGCATAAAAGCATCTGTAGATGTTCTACAATGTTAAAGTCTCCACGTGGTTCTTAACTGGGCAATGGCAGGCACTTAAGAGAATTGGGCTTTCTGGTAAGTTAACTGACCTGCTTTTTAGAAGAGTAGTAACCCCTGGAGGCTAGGAGACATCTCTGCAGGGAGATGAGGATCAGAAAAGAAGATAGGATAAAATAATCAGATAACAAGTCTTACCTTTTGGCCTCAATCAAATACTGTGTGGTGGGCCCCAGGAATCCAGTTCTGGAGCAAGTCCATAAAGAAAACCTTCGAGAAGTTTGCACAAAAGAGCCTTAAGTAAGCTCATAAATATGACACCAAGCAAATACTTGGCAAAATCCAGCCAAGTCATAAAAAGAGTTTTTGGGACCATCCAGCAGCATTACCTGAGCTGGAAAAAGCTGGGGTGTGGGCTTTCCTTCCCCTAATTAGGGCTCAGGTAAGCGACAGAGATTTCAAGTTTTGTTTAATTTGGTCCTGAACCAGTTATTTCTGGTCTCTGGACTCTTGTCATAAAGGGGAGCCCGTATAAAATAAGACAAGACCAAAGAAAACATGCAAACTTTTTATAGTAGAAATGTGAACTTTTTATGGAAGAAGCAGGTCTGATGTGACCACATCACTGCTGTGGAAGTTCAGCACTGGGAAACTGCTCCAAGTCATAGCTGTTTGAGGTATTATCTTGACTACATTTTTCTCTCTATTATTTTGCTTATAGTAAAATCAAGTCACTAGAATCTTCTATGACATTCCCAATGGAAAATGCTTACTGTCAGGAGAAGTTGAATTAGAGGCTACTTCTGCCTGAAGAATTTATAACAGCCTGTGTACTAGTTTTCTTGGTTTTCCATAACAAAGTACCACAAAGTGAGTGGCTTAAATAACATCCATTTATCCTCTAATAGCTTTGGGAGCTAGAAGTCTGAGATCAAGGTGGGATCAGTGGGGTAAGTTCCGTTGAAGGCAGAGAGGAATATCTCTTTCCTGCCTCTTGTTTTGCCTTCCTTCTGGTGGTGGCTGGTGATCTTTGGTGGAGAGGGGGAAGACCTCTGGCCTCCTCTTCACAGGTGTGCTCTTCACAGTGTGTGGCTACCTCCAAATTCCTCCACGTGGGAACCTTGCCATCCAGGATTAGGACACACCCAATAACCTCATTTTAACTTGATTACTTCTGTAAAAACCCGTCTCTACATGAAGCCACATTCTGAGGCCCTGGGGGTTAGCACTTCAATTTCTGAATTTGACGAGGACAAAATTCAACTAATAGCAAACAGATTACCCAAACCAAGAAGGAAGGGAGATATTTAAACTCTGTTTTTTTTTTTTAAAAAAAAAAAAAAAAAAAAAAAAAAAACAAGGAGAAAAGGCCCTGGTGAAGGTAATGATTATGTCACTCAGCAATACCATTTTAATGTAGTTCTGTGTGTAAGATATGGTCCCCATATTATAAGGCCCCATTTGAGAAATTTATTTTATAGGTAAAGCCAAGAAAGACTTGAGTTTACTTCTTCCATACTGGTAAGAACCAAACAATTTACCATGTTTCGCTTTTTAGTTAGGTAACCAGAAATCTCAGAGCTAAATGTACTATACAGTCTTCATTTCCTCATTTATTTCTCCATTTGTTGGACTCAGTTTCCTCTTACTGTTTCTCTGTTTTGTTTCTTTTTTTTTCACATGGTCTCCATGTGCCTCTGCATAGCTATTATTCAGTCTTTCTGGAGAGAAGTAGGGTGCCCTGCAATGGAGTGAGAAAACCAGTTCCCAGTGTCACTGTGGGCTCTTCTGCTCAAACCCCAGGGGACACTTCTCATCATGACCTTCTTAATAGAATTTGGTGTGAGTATTCTGTTGATTATTTATTTCTGTTTATTTCCAAGCTCTCCTCCCTATCCTTACTGGAGCTTTTGAAATCAGTGGTTAACCCCACTTACAGCATGGGGCTATTCATTCCCTTTTATTTGACAGAAAATTCAGTCTAACAATTCAACTACAGAAAATATCAAAGTGTGTGCTTTGTGTATCAAATAGTAAAGAATGGCAGGAAATCCTGTTTGTGCTTAAACAGCTGTCATGTCTCTGAAGTGGGAAGAATACAAAATGGGGGAATGCACACACACACACACACACACACAGGCACACACACGCACACACACCATCTCTACAACCACTACCATCACCACCAACAAAGTATTAATGCACTCTTCACTGATCATGTTTGGTCCCTTTGATTCACATTAAGGGGATTTAAATATATGTAAATATGTAAACAAAGATATCAACTCTCTTTCTCCATAGATAGATAGATAGATAAGTAGATGATGGATGAATGGATGGATAGATGGATGGATGGATTTATTTGAATATATATTCAACTAAAATCTTTATTTCTGAGTAACTCACTGGGGCATCTGAAACTGGAATTTGCCTGAAGAATTTTACTTAAAATTTGATGGTTTTTGAACCATAGCATGGGGTTGTGTATTTTAGTCACAGTTGATTCTGTCTTATAAAAATAAAATGAAATAAAGGAGCTTGGCACAATGAATTAGGGATTTCAAATTCTGTGTATTTTTACTGTTATGTGTGAACTGATTCTTCCATTGGAGGTTTAAGATCTAATGCCCAAACCATTTTTAGTTTAGTAGAATTTTTAAGTCATAAGTATTTTATTCAGTTCCAGAAAGCCTTTTCTGGTCTCCAAATTGAATTAATGATTTTTACAGTTCTACAGTAATTCTTGCATCTATTTAGTATCAACATCTAAATGCACTTTTTTCTCCCTGGGAATCCTTAAGTATGTTGATAAGGTCATCTTGTCTGCTTTTACTTTCCTATAACCAGAAAAAATAATCTGTCAGGATGGAGGTCTCTGGAATAAAAAAAAAAAAAAAAAAAGCAAGGAGGGATGGAAGACAGATTAGCACCTGTCCCGTGGACCAGTTGTCAGCATGGTGGCCAGCTAGACTCTGCTGCTGGGCACTGAAGGGAAGCCTTTCCACAACCCACTCTCAGCTCAACAGGGTTATTCCAGAGGCAGTAGGACTAGTTGGGCCTGCTCTCATTTGAGGGGTATTGGCTACTTCACACTCCAATCATCTTTTTATGCTCCAGAGAAGATGGAAGAGAGGGAATCAGGAAGACATGCTCAAGTTGCCATGATTTTAAACTCTGTCCCAAGTTTGACAAATTTCAGGAAGTCAAAGATAGCTGCGAATCCAAAGCATTTTATACTACATCAAGAAAGTGTTCATCGAATAAGTATGTGAATTTTTTAAACTTATTTTTTTAATTTTTATTGGTGCATTGTAATCATACATCTTGGTTGGGTATGAGCTAGTAAAGGCATACATGCACACATCTTTCATTTAACCCTTCTCCAATTCCTGCCCCATTCCCTGCCACCCCCCCCTCCTTCTCAAGTTCAATTTAGTGATTTACTTTGATATGATTGTGAAAGTACATCATGTTCATTAGTGTGTTTAAATGCATGGATATTCAACATCAGGACATCTATCTGTATAACCCATTATGTCAAAAAATTAAGAGAGAAAGTACTCAAGACATCCTTAAATGCCACCTCTACATCTGCATTTATTCATCTTGGCAAGCTTGTGTTTTCATAGTTTGTATTTTACACCTTGTGTCTGATTGTTTCCTCAAACATCAAGTTTAATGTTAATGATATGAATAATTTTTAAACCAAAGTATTGTATAATATATGTGCTTTGTTTTCTTGGAGGCTTCACTGAGATAAACACTAATCTTGTTTTTCTCTCTTAATAAAGTTACTCATTTGTTAAGTAAAAAAAAAAAAAAAACGTAAAATGCACATGATTAGAAGTACAGAAAAGTCATTTATTAAAATTTAGGAGGACCCAAGTTTGGTGGCTCATGCCTGTAATCTCAGAACTTGGGAGATTGTGACAGGTTCAAGGACAACCTCAGCAACGTAGCCAGATTCTCAGCAACCCAGAGACACCATGTTTCAGAAGAAAAAACAAAAAGGGTTTGAGTGTAGCTTGGAGGTGGAATGTCCTTAGGTTCAATCCTTGGTACCACACACACACTCACACATACATGCATGTATGCACAAACACCTTTAGGAGAAACACTACAGAAAATAGGAATAAAAGATGAAGTTTAGTTATAGATGAAGTTATAGAACAAAACAGAGACATCAACTATATCCACCATAAGAAATGTAGTTTTGTCAATTTATGTGCTCATCCTTCATTTATACTGTATTTGGATATATTTTCATGATTTAGTTTAGATAAATATGCATTCATGTTTATATGAATCAGAAGCATAGGTTTGGTTTGGAATGATTACTCTGATCTTTTTCCATTATTTCTCATTTTGGTGGGACAGAGCTCCTCTGAACAAAGTTAGG
>PVLC010005527.1:0-12087 GCA_004027655.1 Graphiurus murinus
GCCTTGGTTCTGCAATCTCATTCAAGTACGCTTTTGCATGTTCCCACTCCCCACTATTTATTTCTCATGTCTTTGGGTGGGTGGGGGTGGATGTGTAACTATCGGTTGGATTTATGTTCCCCCCCAGTAGATGGTAAACTCAGTAAACACAGGGACCTTAACTATTTTGCTTCTCACTGAATCAACAATACTTAGAAAGCTGAAGTATTCACCATTGAATTAGATGTTCAACAGAAGTAGAAACAAAATAACCAAATGCTGGAGAGTGTCCTGGAATATTCTATTTATAATCCTTGAAGAGATCAATAAAGTTTTTATGGAGGGGAAGAAATTTGACCTAGACCTTAACAACAGCCCATCTAAGGATTTTTATAGGGTTATTCTCCTAGCAGTTGGAAGTATAGATAGGAATTAATCATCGATAAGCAATACAGTATAACAAAAAAAAGTTGCAGAGTTATAAAAGATGTGAGTCTCTATCCAGACTCAGGCAAATCATTTCTCATCTATGATCATCAGTTTCATTTCACATAAATGGTAACAATACCATGTTATAGAAGATGAAATGCAATAGTGTTTAGAAAGCAACACTTACGTAGAACTTTTCAGCAACCAGGTATTCATTGCCAGCAAAGGCAGCAATTTCTAGAATTGTCATGATCAGCATTTGGATGGGACTCGTTTTGCCCAGGACAGCTCCAAAAGAAATCAGAACAGTGGCTGTACTGAAGTCTGCATTTATTATGCTGAGGAAAAGAAAGAATAAACCAAAAGAGTAATGCATACCTACATAAAGCTGTAAGTCAAATAAGGTCAAATTATAGCATCAGCTTGTGCAGAGTGTGAGTCCTTCTCCTACCAGGTCCCTCCCTACCTTCCTTTCACCATATGCTTTTTAGCTGCTCTCCCTTTTCTTTAGCTTACTGTGTCCTTTAATTCCATTTAAGGTTTCACTTCATTTTTGCTCATATGTTCAATTAATTGTTTCCTAGAGTAATTGTTTACAACGGCACTACAGGAACATGTATTTTTATTTCAAAAATAATTCCAAAAAAGAACTAACAGGGGTTTTTGGCTACTTGTAGCTGAGATTGAAGGAACAATACTTATATGAAATATATGAAAGGGGATTTTTTTTTTATGTCCATAAAGTCAAACCAGAGAGGTTACAAATATTGTAAGCTAGCTCATTAGAGCAAAGCATTGATTTAGGTCTTTATATTTCGGCAACTTTCTGTTGTCCAAGGAGACAATTTACCAGATAGGTCAGAGCCTGGATGACAGTGACTAAGCAGAGAAACGATTGACCTGAAAATGTGATGGTTGAAAAATAAAGGATTGTCTTAATTCATTTTGGCTACTAGAACAAAACTACCATAAATTGGGTAGCTGATAAGCAATGGAAATACATTTCTTATAATTCTGGAGGCTAAGTTCAAGATCACAGGGCTGACAGATCTGGTGTATGGGCAGGGCTGGCTTTGTGTCCACAGATGGTGGCTCCTAGCTGTGTCCTCACATGGTGAAGGGGGTGACGGTACTCTCTTGGGGTTCTTTCATAAACACACAACTTCCATTCATGAAAAGTCTAAACTACTGACCTAGTTACTTCCCAAAGGCCTCAGCTCCTGGTATCATCACATTAGGGGTTAAGATTTCATCACAGGAATTTTGAGGGGGGGAGGCATTCAGATCATAAAAAAGATGCTCACTTTTTGATTCCAATGTGAATTTTCTCTCCAGAGTTGTGCAAGATGCCTTGCATAATAGTGCCCCATTGGAGGCCCAGAGCAGCAATGATCAGGTTGAAACCCACACTGCTGAATCCGTAGTTCTTCAGGAAGGTCATGAGGAAGCCAAACCCAACAAATATCATAACATGCACATCTTGAAATACTGAAAAAGAGCAGAGGAAAAAAAGTCTGCATGAAGGAGGCACAAAGAAACATTTGTCTCATAGTGGAGGCCATTTATTAAATGCTACCAGCTTTGTATAAAGCTCCACAAGAGAAGAGCGTTAACAGAGAAGCAAAAGGTTGGCTCCAGGGCCAGATTGGCCACTGTCAGCACAAGACCTCAGCAGCATATGCAGTATTTGAGCTTTTTTCTGGGAAAACTGTGCACTGTAATACCCATGTGACTTTCATCCTGTCCCTAAAGATTTGTGTGTGTGTGTGTGTGTGTGTGTGTGTGTGTGTGTGTGTGTGTGTGTGTGTGATTTTCTGCCCAAGGAAAGAAGGAAAGCTTTGCAGGACACAATATAATTATCACCCTCTCTTGAAAGACTTTCCCAATACTCCCAGAAAGAATTAATATTTCTTCTTGCATTTATACAGCTTTCTATATATTCCTCAACTTTATCATTTACCACATTTCATTAGCTTTATTAAGCATGTATCACACTGTAATAGTTCCTTAATCAATGAAGTGTTCATCTCCTGTCTTAGATTATGACCTTCCTTCCTCCCTCCCTTCCTTCCTTCCTTCCTTCCTTCCTTCCTTCCTTCCTTCCTTCCTCTCCTTCCCTTCCTTCCTTTTTCTTTCTTTCAGTACTGGGGATTGAACTCAGGGCCATTCTACTCCCGAGCCACACCTCCATCCTTTTTTATATTAATTTTGAAACAGGGTCTCTCTAAGTTGCTAAGACTGTCCTCCTGTCTCAGCCTCCCAAGTGCTGAACTTGAGGCCTAGATTGTTAGTTTCTTGATGGAAGGGGTTAGGGCATATTTATCCTTTGTTCTGCTGAACTTGGTGTGATATCATGCATATAGAAGAAAAAGTTATGTTTGATGGAGAAATGAATAAATGAAGGATCTATAGTCTCCATTTATCAAATACATGTAATAGTACAAGTACAAAAATCTTACCAAGTCCTTATTTGAGTCAAATGGGATAATGTCTTTTTTTAGTACTTTATAAACCATGAAGCTCTAAAGAAGCACAAAGGTTGTATCTCTTTGAGGAACAAATACGTGACCCGGTGTCTGGAAACACTTAGGTCTCTAATTCTATTTCATGACTGTGTGACTCTGAGTAGATCATACATTTTCTGAGAATTTCAGTACTTCATCTGCAAAACTGAAAAGGCTCTATTTCATAGGATTATTCTGGGTGGTATAACCTAAATGGGGGGATTTGTATACAGCAAATACTATGCAAATAAAACATATGATCAAATGCAATATTGTGAAAACACAGGCTCTTCCTTCAAGAAACTCACTTGTGTAGTTGGCAAAACATCTATTTGGATGGACCACATGAAATTGACATTTTTACACTGAAATTGCTATTGAAAACTGTTGGCAATTTCTTAGGGTTCAACCTAATAGGTACACGAAGATCAAATTGGAAGCAAATGTGAAAAAAAGTGTGCAATTTATGTTAACCGTTGTGGCCAGAGGTACAAATGGAAGTAACACCAGGAAAGACATGCCTAGCAAATATGTCCCAGAAGAAACGTGATATTGGTGGTCAATTAATTTCTAGGAAGGTGGAGTCAGAATTTGAATTCAGGTTGGATCTCACTGAGTGTTCCTTTAATTGAGCCTGGGAGGAGTGTTGAGGGAGAACTCTGGCCTCCAGGCACACAGACATATGTTACAGCCACCCAGCTCCTCTCTAAGTCTGTCCACCACCTGGCTCCGGAGGCAGTACCGGGCGGGACTCCTGGTGCAGATCCCTCTTCAGAATCCAGAGACTTTTATCTCCCATTTCCATTGGCTGTTGGAAGCTTTACCAGAGGATAGCCCTCAACTCTGGACTCTCTCCAGAATGCTTTCATTTTGCTCATAGTCATAGTTTTCCTAGGGTAGCCTGCACCCATGGACTGATTCCCACAAGCATTCTCTCATCTTAGGAAAACAACCACCTGAAAAGACAATCGCAGCTTCGGATCCTTCTGTGGAACCAGAAGGGGCCTTCTCCTTGGGCCCCAAAGCTCCTGTCACAGGTATTGATCCTTACGATATAGAACCTCATCTCACACTCCCAGGGAACCCCAGAACTAGGATTTTACCTGAGCCACCAACGGGCAGCTGTCTACTAACATCCACCTGTGCAATATAGGTGACCATATATATTCATCTCTCTTTACAAATTGTTCTGTCACCATTTAATTTTATATGCAAACTAACCAGAATTTTATTAAACTTTTCTGAAACTTGATTTCTCCTATTTTAAGGAGGATTTGGATTAGGTGATGTCCAAAGTGTCTTCTAGCTCTACAATTTGTTTTCAGATCAGAACCCTAAGACTCAGAGAAGTTAGGTGAGTTGTTTGTAGTCATAAAGCTAGATTTTAAAAAAATCCAGTTTTAATTATTTCACTATTTTTATCATTATAAAGTTATTTTCCCAAACATTGTTTTCTTATAGTATTCATTTATTTATTTATTTATTTATTTATTTATTTATTTATTTATTTATTTATTTATTTATAGTGGTACTGGGGATTGAACTAAAGGGCATTCTACCTCTGAGCTACACCCTCAGTCCTGTTTTGTTTTTTATTTCAAAACAGGGTCTCACTAAGTTGTTCCTAAATTGTTAAGGCTGGTCTCAAACCTGAGATACTCCTTTCTTAGCCTCCCGAGCACTGGGATTACAGGAGTGCACCATCATGCCTGGCTTCTTAGAATACTATTATTCTTCCTGTAATCTGATTTGAAGTGTGCAGTAACCAACTAATTTTAAAAAAATTGTTTTCTCTAGTTTGGTAATGTATCACAATGGAAGATGCCAATCTTCAGATTCCATCTTCCTCTTTCCTTGATGGAAAACCAGATATTTTATATAGGGGAAGAGAATTATGCATGAACTGTGCACCGATGTTATTTTTGTTTTGGTTTTCCCATCTGATCTAATGCTTGTTACTGCTTTGGGCCACACGGGGGCATAAGAACCTCATTTATTATTTAAGTTGCTAACTGGCATACTGAGTTTTCAAGACTTGACAAATAATGAGTCTGTATGAAAAGTCTGGATAAAAAGATTTACGAACACTGAGAAGTATGCATTACGTTTTACTTTGCTCTCTGACATTAAAGGAATAAAGAGCATCCCCTATGCTTTGTGGAGGAGAAAGGGATTTCTCTTTTTTTTTTTTTTTTTTTTTTTTTTTTTTTGCGGTACTGGGGATTGAACTCAGGGGCATTCTACCTCTGAGCTACACCCCCAGCCCTATTTTTATTCTTTATTTTGAAACCGGGTCTCACTAAGTTGCAGATTGCCTCACTAGGTAGCTGAGGCTGGCCGCGAACCCGGATCCTACGGTTTCAGCCTCCTGAATGCTGGGATTACAAGCGTGCGCCACCACGCCCGGCTTAGAAAGGGATTTCTTTAGGGATTTACACTTTAAGGATATTTTCTAACAAGTTTTAAGAATTTTCAAGACTTTCCAAAATTACTGGTTCTCAACAGAGAACAATTTTAGCACCTAGCGGAAATTTGGCAATATCTGGAAATGTTTCTGGTTGTCACAACCTGCTGGGGTAGATGAAGATGCTGCAGTCCTGAGGACAGAGACTAGAGATACTGCTGAATAACCTACAACGCAGGACACCCACCGCGACCAGGAAAGGTCAGGTTCAAGATGTTCAGAGTGCCGGTGCCGAGAAACCCTCATCCAAGTCACAGTACGCTTTTATAAGGATTCAGAGTGCTATAAACATTTCCTTAAAAAAATTTACACCAAACAAGAACGTGCTGGCTTGATATACCAAAGCATCCCTGCCTAGCCGCTGGGCACATCTCATGCTGCTCTGGGCCAGGCTAATAGGGGATAAAGTGCCAGTTCAACTTTACTTTGCTCCCTGCTCCCTTGCTTGCTGTTCACCAAGACCTCATCTCACAGGGGTTTTATTTCAAGCATTTTCCTGAAAACTGCTAATAGAAAACGGTGATACTGAAATCTGCAGAAGAGGAGAAATCTCAAGGTATCTGAATCCTACTGTGTCCTTGGACTTCCTTTGTCCCTGGCTGACATAAGTTGTGTCCCTTACGGTGTAGGGAAATGTCACTCTCCTCTAGAACACCATGCTAGCTCTAGGACAGCTAATCGCTCAGGGTTCCATGGGGACTGCTCACTATTGGTGTGGCCTCGGATAGATGACCAACAGCTCTCCCTGAGCCTTGGATTTCTCATCTATAAAAGGAATCTCACATCACAAGTCTCCTTGCGGGCCCTGGCACTACCTCATTTAACTCTTCAGGCCTCCAGTGCCGGGGACAAAGTGCAGGTTAAATACATACAGAATAAGCATAAAAAACTCAGGTGTGCATGTAACACTCGCTCTTAGGGTTCAGTGTCGCTGTGTATTAAGAAGACTATCATATCCGGGATTCTTCTTAACAGAGGCCCCCAAATTTAGTCGTTTTTAAATAAACCTGTTTATTTGCTTGTGTAAAATAAAAATGTTTTACTTAAATGCACAGTGGTTTATCTTGGGTATCTTTGGCAATTACTTTGTACTTTACAATTTGTTCGAAATCAAGGGAAATAAAGCCTGGAGTGGTGGTTTAGGCCTGCAATCCCAGTACTTGGGAGGCTGAGACCAGAGGATCTGGGTTCGAGACCAGTCTCAGCTACTTAGTGAGGCCCTGTGAATAAAAAATAGGACTGGGGGTGTAGCTCCGAGGTAGAATGCCCCTGGGTTCAATCTCCAGTACTAAAAAAATAAAATAAAATAAAATAAAGGAAAAAAAAAAAGAAAAAAGAAGGTTCGAGGTAAGTGCATGGTAATTTAATGAGATTTTGTTTCAAGATAAAAAATAAAAGGGTTGTATTTCAGTGGTAGAATGTCCCTGGGTTCAATCTCCAGTAACACACACACACACACACACACACACACACGCATGCACACACAAGCACAGGCACACGCACACACACAAACACAGAAACAAGATCATTCATCTTGTTTTCATTTAGTAAACTCATCTCACAAAAAATATCTTCTTTCCCTTTAAAAGTTGATCAATAGCCGGGTGAGGTGGTGCATGCTTGTAATCCTAGTACTTGGGAGGCTGCGACTGGAGGATCTCAGGTTCGCAACCAGCCTCAGCTATTTCATGAGGCCCTCTGCAACTTAATGAGATCCTGTTTCAAAACAAAGAATAAAAATAGGGCTGGGGATAGAATGCCTCTGGGTTCAATCCCCAGTACTGCAATAAAATAAAAGAAAATAAAAATAAGTAAAAGAGAATAAATTTTAAAAAGTAGGGCTGGTGGGGAGGTAGCTCAGAGGTAGAATGTCCCTGGGTTCAATCCCCAGTACCATCAGTAAGTAAGTAAGTAAATAAACAGTAAAAATAAAAACAAACAAATAAATAAAAGTTGTCCAATGCTAGTGGAAAACAAAATAATCTTTTGACAAATCTATTGGGGGCAATACATCTTGATGGATTGAAGTCTTCTAAACTCCAACCTGGTAAACAGCACTGCTGATATAATGCAGTGGTTAAAGCATAGGTTTTTGAGGCAAACAGCCAGGGTCAGAATTCAACGAGGCTCTTTTACCATGGGCAAATTAACATTTAACATTTAACTTGGGCAAATTTCTTAATATGGTTAAGCCTGAACTCAAAATGGGTGTTTCTTCTTAATATATATACTAAGAGCTCATTTGAAGATTAGAAATTAAATGCAAAGACAGCACAGTGCCTAGAACAATTAAACTTCATTATAATTGCTGGCTTTATAATTTGAAGTTTGCTTCTAAAAAGGAGAGTGTGTGTGTGTGTGTGTGTCTGTGTGTCTGTGTGTGTGTGTGGCACTGGGGATTGAACCCAGGGGCATTCCACATCCGACCTACATCCCCAGCCCTATATTAGTTTTATTTGGAAGCAGGGTCTCTCTAGGTTGATGAGTGTCTCACTGTTTGCTAAGGCTATCCTCAAACCTGTGATCCTCCTGTCTCAGCCTCCCAAGCACTGGGATTACAATTGTATGCCACCACATCTGGCTCTAAAAAGGATTTGGATTTGAGTTTGGAAACCAGAACCTGCTAGGATACAAATAACATCAACATTACCATCATCCCTTCCCTAGTATTAATAAAGTTCCACCTGCTTTGTTAATTTGTTCTGTTTTTCTTCTACACTTACCTTGCCATAGGATACCTGGAAAGCCATGCTAACTAAACACATTTAAAATGCAACTGATGATTCTAACTAATCCATTCTGTGCCTGTGGCACAGAATGTTCTGACCACCCTACCCAAAGCTTCTTTACCTAGAAAATGTCTAGACACCTTCCAAGAATCAATCTTCTGCACAGGATGCAGCTATCACACTGAGCGTCACATTTGCTGCATTTTGGGGGCTGTTTATGGCTGTCTGTTTTGCTGCTCTGTGAGCGCATGCATTTATCCCAATAGGCAATGGGTGGAGCACATCCAGTTAGACACTGGCTCAGGAGACTATGGATGTAGGAATCAGAGGGGGCTTGTGCGGAAAACCAGCACCTGTACCTTTTCAGGAAATGCCTCAGCTGGCCACACTTAAATGAATCCCAGGGGAAGGTCACTGAATTTGATCTAATTGAGGTTATAAGACTTTTAAGACAAAGTGTGTTTCTGAGCCTACTAGTGAATATTGCAAAGCTCTCTTTCTAATTGGAAATTCATTGGCTTTCTTGTTTCTTTTCTTTCTTTTTTTTTAATGGTTCAGTGTTGGCAAGGAAAACTTGTCATGCATGAAGTTTTTTTTTTTCTTTCTTTAGTGATTTCCAGTGTTTTGAACCAGTAGGACAGTATTCTAAACACATCTTTTCTCAGAGAAGAGTGCCCCTAAGGTAATATCTTTCCTTTCCCCTTCAAATATTTTATTTTCATGTATTCAAATATTTAGGGGGACGGACGTAGTGAAGCATGCTTGTGATCTCAGATAGGAGGATTGCAAGTTCAGTCAGCCTCAGCTACTTAGTGAGACTCTTTGCAACTCAGTGAAACTGTTTCAAGATAAAGAATAAAAAATAAGGCCGAGGATATAGCTTAGAGGTAGAATGCCCCTGAGCTCCATTCCTGGTACCACAAAAAACAAAACAACCAAAACTCAACAACAAATATTTAGAAAAGTATTAGTCCCAACATTTACATACTGCTTATCTGGATTTATTAGTTATTAATATTTAACAAATTTGCTTTATCTCTCTCCTGTACATAGGTGTACACACACACACACACACACACACACACACACACACACACACACACATTCTTCTAAACCATTTAAAAATAAGGTGAGATTTTGTCCCAAACCACATTCACATGAATTTCCTAAGTAAAATGACATCATTCTAAAAAAACAAACACACTATTATCACAATATTTAAGAAAGCAACATAGAAACATACATTATCTTATATAGAACTGTATTCAAATTACTGCAACTGCCCCCAAATTTTCCTTTTTTTACACCATCTTTTGATTCATTATCCATTCGAATTTCATGTGTTTTCTTTGTTTATTATGTATCATGTATCTTTATGCTTTTTTTTTTTTTATGCTACTGGGAATTGAACCCAAGGGTATTCTACCTCTTAACTACATTTTATTTCTTATTTGAAATAGAGTTTCACTAAGCTGTGGAGGGCCTGGCTAAGTTGCTGAAGCTGGCTGAGAACTTGTGATCCTTCGCTTTCAGCCTCCCAAGTACTGGGATTTCAGGCATGCACCACTACACTTGGCTATCATGTATCTTTAGTTAGACTCCCGTTTTCGTGACAATTATAAGATGTTGTCTGACTTTTCTCAGTATTGATATTTCCACAAATGGTGAAAATCAATGGTTTGTAAAACTGCTTTTACCTCGGCAAGTATGAAAGCAGCAACATCAACCCCAACAGAGCTTTATTTTTACTTGCAGGGAAAAGAAAAGCCAGTTCTACTTAAGACGTCCTGACTGAAGAAGTAAAGATGACTCATTTTACTAATTATCACCCTCTCATACAAGTCTTTGTAGTATCTGGTGTGAGTCAGTCTGTAGATCAAGAGTGCTTTCGTGATTATTTGAATTGTGAACTGAATTAGCAACTTTTTACAGAAGCTCATTGTTGCTTGAAAGAAAAGTGGACATAAAAATATGATTATTTTTCAAATTTGATTGTTTGGCAAATATTTTTTACAAAATGAGTGAAGAAAGGCCATCATTTCAATAAAAAGAATTAAAATGATTGCCATGAGACCTTTTGAATTTCTCTCTCTCTCTCTCTCTCTCTCTCTCTCTCTCTCTCTCTCTCTCAGTGCTGGGAATTGAACCCAGGGGCATTCTACCTCAGAGCTACACCCCCAGACCTTTATATTTTTAAAATATTTTATTTTTTATGGTACTGGGAATTGAACCTAGGGGCATTCTACCTCTGAGATATACCCTCAGCCTAATTTTATTCTTTTATTTTGAAATACAGTCTCATTAAGTTGCAAAGGACCTCACTAAGATGCTGAGGCTGGCTGGAACCTGCCATCCTCCTGTCTCAGCATCCCAAGTACTGGGATTTCAAGCATGCTCCACCATGCCAGGCTTATTTTTTATTTTGAAACAAACAATGTCTTGCTAAACTGTTTAGGATCTTGCTTAGTTGCTGAGGCTGTCCTTAAAACTGTGATCCTCCGGTCTCAACTTCCCAAGTACTGGGACTACACTTATGAGCCAACATGAACAGATCTTTTGAATTTTTAAGAAATTAGAATTTCAGAAAATTTGCATCTGTTGCCACAAGCTTAACTTCCTGGTACTTTTCTTGGGAGATTGTTGGTAGTATTAAATACCTCTTTTGATATTTCATAATGAAATGTACTAAAATTTGTAATATCTGTACACTTCAGAGAGTCAATATGTTTCAAATGAACAAGGTGCAATGTTACAAAATTACACATAGGTACATGAGCCACTCCAAGTTCAAGATAGATTAAAAGATTTTAATACAGAGTACAAAACAATCACTGATATGGTTTTAATGTCCCATAGCTACTAAGGACCCAGCATTTGAAGAATCTCTAATAAAATGTAAATAATCCTCAACGAGTCTTCTCTTTCAACTCTAGTTTTCTCTAGTCTGCCTACATGTTAGCAGGGATTGGCTGACAGATCCATCAATCTCCTATCATTGTCAAATCATTTGCCTCAATGATGTGACCAACACTTTTTCAGGTGCACTGAAAGCTTAGTTTCTCAAATGAGCATCTCAGGGGTCGTTCAGGACATGAAACAGGATAGTCAGGTGTGCAACACACTTCTATGGTTCTGCCTAGGCATGGGTGCAAATCCAAGGGTTGTGTAACACAATTCCTTTTTTTCTGCTATTGAAAATAGAATAGCAGAATATAAGGAAGAAGAACGGGAGGAGAACCAACTTGTATCTGCTTTAATTAGCTGAAAATATAAAGTATAATTCTACTTTACTTGTTTGTGAAAAAAAGCAAAAGTTTCAGTCCCCTGCAGTTGAGAACTATTGCAGTCCACTGTGGGTCTCCTCGGCAGGAGACTCAGCCCCCTCTAGGCTGGAGTCCCCATGCTTGACACTGGATAGGTTTTTGCTTTGACTTGAACATTGTTTCCTAATAATAAATATTAATAATCTACTCTCCAGTGACTTATGCTATTATGTAAACTTAACTGTTTGAAATGTAGGAAAAACACATGAATAACCACAATTATGTAGTTTCTCAGACTATTCCACAACCTATTTTAAGCAGGGAGAATGTGGCCAAACTGTAAGGTAAGAACTACCTAGGATTGTAGGGCTTGAGAGCTACCCTTACAGCAGAGAGAACTTTAAATTAGGGCTAGACAGCATTTTGAATGGTTGAAGACAGCCTTCTATGTAAAGTTTCACTTTGTTGGAGTTTATTACCATCTAAGTGTGTATATCTACATAGTTAAATGTACATATACAAAATACATTTATGTTCATTTGAGTATCAGTCAAGCTACCTAGAAGAAAATTCAGTTAATTGCATGCAAAAGATACCTTGAGCTATCAGGCCTTAAGCTCTCCCCTAACCCTGATTGAGAAAGCCTAGGACAACTTCCCTTTTCTGATGCATTTATTTCCCTAATCTTGTTTTGTTTATAGACATGACATTTTATTACC
>PVLC010005527.1:12187-76535 GCA_004027655.1 Graphiurus murinus
CTCCCGAATGCTGGGATTACAAGCATGCGCCACCACGCCCGGCTCCCAGTCCTAATTTTTATTCTTGATTTTGAAACAGGGTCTCACTAAGTTGTGGAGGGCCTCACTAAGTAGCTGTGGCTGGCCAGGAACCTGCAATCCTCCTTTCTCAGCCTCCAGAGTACTGGGATTACAATTGTGCGTCAGCACACCAGGTTTAATGAACTATAAAATGAATGAGTTTCCATGTTTCCTACAAGTGACATGCAAGAGGTTGTGATTGTTAGGATATATATGTAAAACAATTTTATCTAGATATAATGGAAAAATAAACATTGTATATATTTAAAGTGTAAAATATACATTTTGATATGTGTATACATTGTGAAAGAATCACCATAATCAAGTTAATTAATGTATATATTACCGCCACACAGTTACCATTGTGTGCATGTGTATGAATGTGTGTACTGAGAGGACGTAAGATTTATTCTCTTAGCAAGTTAAAAGAATACAATACACTGTTAATTATGATCAGTGAAATGATTCGTCTATTGCTAGCTTATTCAAAAGTGATCATTTTTTTAGTAACTTCTCTCCAATATGGTTCTTATATAAAATTCTGAAGTGAAGTTTTACCTAGGGGCTGGGACTTAGATAGTTCAGGTATAATTATGCAAATTATTGAGTTACTAAGGTCTTAATATAATTTTATTTGAGTGACATTGATATTGCATTATATTTTTCACATTTTATTTGTTAAACTGTATTGTATCTCTTTGCTTACATGTATATTACACAGTGGAGTTTCACAAGAATGGGACTGTGTTTGGTTTACCTTTGAATAATTTGCTAAAGGATATAGCTAGAATTTATTAAATGAATAAATAAATAAACATTTAATAACATTTATTAAATGAATAAATAAATAAAAGTATAAAAGCCTACAGAGATGAATACAATTCTGTTGTGTTTTATTGCCTTCTAAATTGAAACTTAGAAAACTTTTATTTTTATTCATTTATTGGTGCATTATAATTATATACCATAATGAGATTCAAAGTGATACATTCATATATGCACACATTACTTGGTCTATTTCCCTCTGAATCTCATGAGAATAATAAAGCTTATTTAATTACGAGTTCTCTTTCCCTCATATCTATGCAATGTAAAGTCTAAGTCTTGGGGTTTAAGTCTCTGTCCTATGATCCTAACTGCCCTCAACTTTCAATTTTATATTATACTGCGGATTGAACTCAGAGGCATTCTACCTCTGAGTTACACCTCCAGCCCTTTTGTATTTTAAAACAGAATCCCACTAAGTTGCTGAGGGTCTCATTAAGTGCTGAGGCTGGCCTCCAACCTGCCATCCTCCTGTCTTAGCCTCCCAAGTGCCAGAACTGTATCTCGTCATGCTTGGCTAAATTTTGTAGTTTTGCTAAATCACTTTAGGTTACAATTTCTACACAGAAATACTCCCCATTATATTAACTTCTCAAAAAACACAGGAATAGAATCAGACGTCAAACAGTTTTTAAAGCTATACATACGCTATAGCCTATAATAAGCATTGCTGCTATTTTAAACAATTAAAATGTTTTAATTATTTGAGCTCTATTTAAAAAATCAACAATCTATATAACAATGATGTACTATCATCGCCTTCCCTGGTTAGTGAGGTAATGTGTGTATCTGCCTCAATAATCCCTCAGTGACAGACAGCTATCGTTGTCACAGTAAGCATTTCATGGACTGCCCTTCCAAACTCGAAACTCAATTTCCCCTTTCACTCACTCATCGTTTGCAGGGAAGGAGACTGCTCTTACGCTATGTTAGGTTCTCACAATTTTCTTTCATATCAAGGGAACAAACTGCCTTTCCTTTCAGAATATTATACAACTCTGAGTGTCCTTTCATTCCAAGTGTCCAGCATTTTCCTCCATCACTTTAAACACATCTTCTCCTACCTTAGGGCCCCACATGGAACCCAGATTCCCCTTCATATCACTCCATTTTGTTTCCATTCTCTCTCCTACAAAGTCACATTTCAACATTTCTTTTTTTTTTTTTTTTTTGGTGTATGTGTGGGGGGGAGTAATATTTTTATACTTTTCAGAACTAGTGATCCAGTCAAGGGGGGAGGGTCTTCTAACAGTAGACAGGCAACACAAAAAAACTGAACAGTTATTTTAATTTTCAGCTTCTTGTTCTGACATTTGAATGGACAGATTCTATCTGGACACCTTAATTACAGAGAAAAGAAGACCAGAAGCCCTGGCAGAAACAGATAATAACCCTTAGCACTTGTAAGGATCACATCATTCTATAAGGAGTTCAAGAGCTTACCGTATTACCATAGGCAAAGATTTCTCAGGACCTTGAGAACCTAAAAGATGTATAATAAGAAGTAAATTGCCTACTCACGAGGATATAACCGATGGAAACTGTCCATGTCTGTTGTTGTGGTGGCGTTGACATGCAGAATACCCTGATCTGTCTCATACTCAACAAATAATCCAAATAAAACGATGAAGACAATCTCCAGGCCGATGGCCAGAAGAGGGAATTTGATCCTCATGTTTGTGGCAAATGACGGAGACGTACTGAAGGGCCTCCCAGGCTGTGAGAGGCTGATAAGGACGGAGGCCTGCTCTCTGTGTGGAATTAGACTACACCTTCAAGGCACCCTAATGACATCACAAGAAAGAAAATGCGCAAGACTAGTTAAAATGCCCCACCCACTGGTAAAATTACGCTCTGTAATCTAACTGTTGGTTTGAATGCTGGTTTGAGGAGTATACACTGTGGATCGGGAGACCCAGGCCTGTGACACTAAGTAGATCTATAGAAGACTGATCCAGTACACAGTGAAGGCTGGGAGATATCACAGAATCTATTGCGTAAGTGTCTCTCTAAGTTGCTGAGGCTGGCCTTGAACCTGTGATCCTCCTGTCTCAGCCTCTCAAATACTGGGATTACAGGTGTGCACCTCCTCACCTGGCCCATCAATAGCTTTAATATTGTCTTCTCTCTCCAGTTTCTAATCAGTGAGGGCTTATCCTTCAACATCTCTGCATCTGAAACAAAACTGAGGATCAGATTCAAACCATGACGCTTGGAAAGACTAAAGATGCAGGATGGACGCACGCCCTGGGGCCCTGAAGATCACAATAGCCTTTTACAAAACCTCTCTTGCAAGAGTTCTTGATCTTGAAGACGACGGTACAGAGCATGCAGGTGTTCTAAGGTGCAAACGATTAACCTGTTGCTTCACCTGCTTCTGAAACCACAGGCCGGCTCTCTTCTAAGGCCTTTCAGTAAGTGAGGCAAAACCAGAAACACTCATGAATGGGTGTCCACGTTCTCATTGCAGATTGATCCTTAACCTGCTGTGCGGCTTTAGGAAAGTGACAATATTTCTCTTTATCAATTATCGACCATATATAAAGTGCACCTAACACTTGTTATTAAAAACTGAAATTTGTGTTTGCTTATTTCTTTGGGGGATTGAACCCAGGGGCATTCTACCTCTGAGCTACACACTCAGCTCTATTTTATTTTTGAAACAGGGTCTCACTAGGTTGATGAGCGTCTCACTACTTTACTGAGGCTGTCCTCGAACCTGCTATCCTCCTGTCTCAGCCTCCCAAGTACTGGGATTATAAACATGTACCACCACGACCAGCCTATTTGCTTATTTCTTTTAGCAAATAATGAGTGAAATAGGACAACCACTGCTTCAAAATCGTCTCTCTTGCTACACCTTTGCGTACAGCAATGGCAGAATGGAGGATGTCTTTAGGTGGATAAAAGTGCTAAAATGTTTTCAGTATTTTCTATGTTCTAAGCACTATGTTAGGTGTCTATCTACCTGTCTTTTTAAGTCCTATTTCAATTTGAAGCATTTTTATATTTTACACACATAACTTGCTGAACTGGTTCCAATATGGAGTTAATCAAGGACCCAACAGCCATACTGGCCTACAGTCCAGTGACTATATAGAGATAGGCATGTAGATGAGACTTCTAAGTTATTAAAGAGCTACTAAGTTGGCAAATGCTTTTATTGAAAAATATGAAGCTTCTGTATAAGCACAGTAAATTGTAAATATTAAGGTATATTATTTAAATAATAAAGTCACCAAAATGGTTATAGCTGATTGACCATAGAAATCATATTGAAGTTTCATTTGTTTTTGTTTTTTTTTTTTGGTACTGGGGATTGAATCCAGGGGCATTCTACCTCTAGAGCTATACCCCAGCCCTATTTTATTTTTATTTTTTGAAACAGGTCTTGCTTAGGTTGATGAGAGTCTCACTGCTTGCTAAGGCTATCCTCAAACCTACCATCCTCTTGTCTCAGCCTCCCAAGTACTGGGATTACCATGTCTGGCTCAAAGTTTCAATTTTTAAAAATTTATTTATTTATTGGTACTGGGGATTGGACCCAGGTGTGTTCTACGTCTAAGCTACACCAGCCATATTTTATTTTTTATTTTGAAACAGGGTCTCTCCCTAAGTTGCTGAGGTTGGCCACCAATGGTTGTGATCTTCCTGCCTCAGCCAACCAAGTACTGGGACTACAGGCATGCGCCACCAAGCCTTGATTAATTTTTTTATATGGAATAATTTTAGATTCATAAAACAGTTGCAAAGATATCAGAGAGTTTCTTCTCACTCTTTACTCAGTTTCCTCTAATGTTAGCCCCTAACAAAACCATAACATAATTACAAAAAAAGGGAGAATAACACTGACAGAATACTATTAACTAAATTTCATACTTTCCACTAGCATTCTTCTGCTCCAGAGTCCAAGGTCTCACGCTGTGTTTACTCACTGAGATGTCTCCCACAGTCTAGGATGGTTCCTCAGTCTCTCCTTGTCTTTCCTAACCTTGACTGTTTTGAAGAGCACTTGTCAGATGCTTTGCCCAAAATCCCTCACTTGGAATTTGTCTTATATTTCCTTATAACTAAATGGGCATTATGAGATTCCAGTGAGATTATATACATACGTGAGAATACCAATGTCAATCTTAGTACCCTGTATGAGGAAGGGGTATGGGGAGGGAACCGGGGGAAAGCTCGACAAGCACTGTGTCCATGTATGTCACTACTGCTATGAACTGCATTATGATGGGAGACTAGAATGCACCTATAAAAGTATAAGAAAATAAATACTGCAGAGGTGAAGTGCCCTTCTCATCACTTCATATCATAATATCGGTATCTACTACTACTGGTGTTGTTCACCTTAATTGCTTAGCTAAGGGTGAGAAGAATTTCAATTGAAAAATATTCTCTTCACAACTGTGCTAAAAAAGGATTATTTCCCAAACAGGTACTCTGGAGTTTTCTAATAATAAAATGATCCTGGTAGCTACTATATAAAATTAAATGAAAGAACAAAGGAGAAGGAGGAGCTGGAGAAGGAACAGGGTTGCTGGAGGAGGTGGGCAGGGGACAGAAACTTTCATCAGGGTTCCAGAGACCTGCCTGATCAGTGGCCTGGCAGTTGGGTGCTTGGGCGTACACAGCTTGGGTGAAGGGGAAGTCACATCTGCCAGGCGCCACCATGAGCAAGCTGCTTTTCAAAGATAAGGTTGGACCTGAAGGGCTTCCCAGAAAACACGACAGGGCTTTACTTTTTTTTTTTTTTTCCTTCTAGAACTTGGTCTCATTCCCCACCCCATGTTATCAGTAGGCCTCAGCTTGATGAGCATATGTATTATATATCTTCAGAGTGAACACTGGGTAGCACTCTTACATTTACTGGCATCTAATACCTAACAGGTTCTTACATATGCTAATTATTATCCCTCAAACAGTCCAGCAAGATAGCGGTTTTTCTTATCATTTTACCAATGGGTGAAACTAATAAACTAAATGATTACAAAAGTCTAGTTGGAAAATTCTAGCACCTAGAATTAAAATGAAAATCTGTCTGACTCTAAAACTGTCATTCTTTTTGCTAATTGATTTTGGTGTCCTCCTATTCAGTGTTTCTGATATTACAATCTAGGAAAAAATGCTTCCCTTCCTAGAAATATAAACAATTGCATACACACATGCGTAGGTCCACTAGTATATATTTATAGTTTTTAAGTTGTAAAAGCAACAAAGAAGCGGGATTTGGTGGTGCCTGTTGGTAATCTCAGTACTTGGGAACATGAGGACTGCAGATTTGAGGCCAGCCTCAGCAACGTAGCAAGACTCTGTTTCAAAATAAAGTAGGGTGGAGGGTGTAGCCAGAAGTAGAGTGTTCCTGGGTTCTATCCCAAGTACCAAAAAAAAAAATGCTTCAGAGTTTTGTTCTTTTTAAATAATTCACACTGTATATATCTATATGAAGTAGATATGACTGTCCACTTGTTCACCATTATACTCACAGCAATATCTTCTTTTTGAGACAGGATCTCGTTATGTTACCTAGGCTGGTCTTGAACTCATGAGCTCAAGCAATCCACCCATCTCAGCCATCCAAGTAGCTGGGACTACCAGCATGTGCCATCGTGGCTGGATTAGTATTTTTTAATTAAAAACCTAACCAAGCTGGACATAGTGGTGCATGTTTGTAATTATAGTATTTGGGAAGCTGAGATAAGAGAATTACAAGTTCGAGGCCAGCCTCAGCAACTTAGTGAGATCCTGTTTCAAATAAAAAAGAAAGAGGGCAGAGGGTGTAGCTTGGAGATAGAATACCCCTGGGTTCAATCCTTAGTACTAAGTAAATAAGTAAGTAAATAAAACTTAATGATATATCTAGAAATCCAAACTTTACCTCTTTATTTAGAAAGAAGATAAAAACATCTGATAGTATACATGAATCACATGTATTAGCAGAGGATCAGTAAAGATTTTTATTGGAGGATTACACCTCAAATAATTAAAGTTGCTCTCTGAAGATTCATGATTACCACACGCAGGGAAGGGAGAAGCTGGCAGTATGTTGGAATGTGCAGTGTCCATTGATCTGGGTTTAGAATCTCAGACCTAGAATCTAGCTCAGCCTCCATCCCAGCTGCAACGTTCACAAGATATGTGAACTTGGGTAAATCCCAAGTCCTGTTACTAAATATTTTCTCTAAAATATGGGGATAATACTTACTTCAGAGGATCAAAATGAATTCATCTAAGGATCATAATATTAATACAAATAAAAGACTTAGAACAAATCATGGGACATTTTAGGAACACAACAAATGTAACTATTGTTCTTCTTCTTGTCGTTTTTGGGTACCCACGTCCAAGACTCTTTGTTTTTTAAATACATTTTCAATTACAAGCCTTGCTTCCCACAGTGGAAAGTCATGTTGCGGCAGATATTTCCATTTCTCCTCTCCTCCCTCCACCTTGGCAGTTTAAGCCTATGACTTTGACTTGGTCAGTTGGATTCTTTCATCTGGAACTTAAAGAATTTTGGGGACAGTTATGCAAAATGATGCTGTGCCATAGGATACATTGTTGAGACTTATATCTTGATCTTTGAGTTGCTAGCCTTATTTGAATTTGTGAGCCCCTGGTACACTTCTAACAAACCTTTTTTTTTTAGAGAGGATTTGATTTCTATAGTCTGTAACTAAGACACTTGAGGATTATCTGTCCTGTCTGCATCCTTTAACTCACTACTCAGCACATTCATTGAGAACTTCCTATGTACTGACAGAAAGCAACAGCGGGTGATATTGTTTTTTCTTAACAAATTCAGAGAGGCACCCAGGAACAAGACATTCACATTAGGATACTCTGATTACACTGCAAGTGACTATAAGATCTGTTCTTGAATTTATGGTGGTGATCCAAATGGTTCATCTACAAACACACATAATTCTGGGAAAAATAAGTCACTTCAAGTTAAACAAGAATTTAAGTGTCTACTGTTCAATGTGTTCAAAAAAGTTTTATAATTCCAGAAAGGCTACTTAATTTTTTTTTTTTTTGTCAACCAGTTTACAGGTAAGAAAAACAAGTCAGCAAGTACTGTCCAGGTGTGATAACTTGGCAATTTCTATTTTGGTATGCATTCTGTGGAAACTCTGTCAAACTGGCCCTGGATAATTCTTATGGCTGGAACAGTTTTTCTACTGACAGTGGCATCTGCCCTGTTCATCACATCAGCCTCAGAGTCGTCCTCTCTGCCCCAATTCAAATACAATTCCCAACTACTACTACTAAAAAACAAACAAACAAACAAACAAACACCCCCTAAGCTGGGCGTGATGGTGCACGCTTATAATCCCAGTACTTAGGAGGCTGAGACAGGAGGCCAGCCTCAGCTACTTAGTGAAGCCCTCTGCAACTTAGTGAGACCCTGTTTCAAAATAAAGAAT
This sequence comes from Graphiurus murinus, assembly GCA_004027655.1. Lineage (NCBI taxonomy): Eukaryota > Metazoa > Chordata > Mammalia > Rodentia > Gliridae > Graphiurus > Graphiurus murinus. Next base: position 20,500 of record PVLC010005527.1, read on the forward strand.
AAAAAATAGGACTGGGGTATAGCATGGAGGTAGAATGCCCTGGGTTTGATCCCCAGTACTACAAAAACAAAAACAAACAACAGCAACAACAAAACAAAACCCTCAGGTTAAATCTGAGGCTTAAATGACTTTTTTTTTTTTTAATCTCCACTCCCAGATTTAAAGTTTAGTTCTCTCAGGACTCAGCCTACCCTGAAATAATTGAATTGCCTATTAGGGCATTTTGTGACCTTAGAATAACTGTCCTTGACTTATTGGTTCTTGACTCTGCTCTTTTTTGGTTTTCTCTCACTTGGATGAATCCATAGATTGATCCTGTGGAGACAATTATACCAAGAAGTATAAAGTAATAGTGCTGAGGGCATCTGCTACCAACTTCTAGATCACAGAGCCTACTGTCCATCATGGACTAGCCAGCAAAAGTAATAAAATGCACTTTAAGCAATATTTCCTGATGCTGAATATGTGATAAACATTTCCTAAAGCATATTGTGGTTTGCCATGGCCACTTTTTGATGGGGGAGCAATGGATAAAGGTAGGCAGTAGGAAGAAAGGAGGAAATTTGCAAATAAATAAAAAGAAAAGGACGTATGGGCATACGATTAATCCAAAACAGTACTCCTTTTTATTTCCCTTTCTTTCATAAGGACAATGTTTTCCTTTGGGGATTCTGTTGACCATTTAGGGCATCTCCATACTCTTTTTATAAATCAGATTTCAACCATGTCCAGTGTGTGTGTGTGTGTGTGTGTGTGTGTGTGTGTGTGTGTGTGGTGATGAGGATTAAACCCAGAGTCATTCTACCTCCAGCTACACCCCCCAGCCCACTCCCAGCCCTATTTTATTTCTTATTTTGAAACAAGGCCTCATTAAGTTGCTGAGGGACTCACTAAATTGTGGAGGTTGGCTTTGAACCCGTTGATCCTTCTGTCTCAGCCTCTCAAGTCCTGAGATTGCAGACATGTGCCACCACACCTGGCTCCATGTTCCAATTTTTGAGTGAAGGTTAACAAACTGGTTGATTTTTCTCTGGTTCCCGTGATCTTTGGGGCTGCCTCTGATCACAGGGTAAATGATTATACTGATTATCAATTTGATTATTATTTCTGGGTGGCAGGATTATAATATTTGTAAGTATAATTCATATTTTTATATCATCAAATCATCTTAATTATAAACATTAAAAAACAATGATGGGTTCTAGGAACCAGTAAGGATATATAATATTTTTAAAATTTTAGCTCAAAAGGACTTTTTATTTCTCATTGGTGCTAAAAGTGAAAGCCTTACAAAGACACACATGGAAAAAACTCTATTGATATTCATGGGTATGACAAGCAACAAATTCTAGCTAGAGACAAGAAGAGCAAGGAAATTTTATAGGTAGTTTCAACTCAAAAGTATTTTTTATTTCTTAAGCTGGCAGGTGAATATGTGAGTGTTTATTAATCTCTATACCATGTCTACCATATACCTCATTCTTTCCATTAAAGCTATATAAAATAGTGTTGTGTTCTATGGGAATAAATTAGGAGTTAAGTGAATCCATGAAATCTGGTAGCAGAAGTACTGTGGGAAAGTAGACTAGGTATTAACAGTGTACTATATTTCTTCCTGTATAGAGGGCAACTGCTCCTGATAACCTTGGACTATTGCAGTAAAATAAGCAGAAGGGTAAGCGGATAGAGCTATTCCTGGCTCTAGGGAATATGTGGGTTTGCTCTAGTAAAGGTGATATCCAGAGTCACAGTTGTGGGTACATCACTGTGTGATATCATAAGCTGGTGATAGCCTACAGTTATTATCTAAGAGCCATGTTATTTTTTTTTTTCACTAGCAAAATGGTCATGTTAAATAGGGTGTGTCACAACCATCACCCCTGAAAGTATCATGTCTTTATTATAACACAAAATCCTATAATACACAAAGAATGTTAAGTTTTAATTTTTTGGTCCTGGGACTTGAACTGAGTAATGATTTACCATTGAGCTAGATCCTCAGCCCTTTTTATCTTTTATTTTGAGACAGAGTCTCTACAAGTTTCCCAGGATGGCCTTGCACTTGTGATCCTTCTGCCTCAGCCTCGTGAGTAGTTGGATAGAAAGGAACCACTGATTCTGGTCAGAACTTATTTTTTGTTCACCATCTTGGTTGTAGTTAATGGTTAGTTTCAGTGGCTTCACATGACTCTTCTTCCTCCTTCTCCTCCTCCTCTTCCCCCTCTCCTCTTCTTTTTCTTCTTCCTCCTCCTCTTCTTTCTTCTTTGATTAGTCCATAGTCCTACTGGACCTAATCTGGAACACAGAGCTAAGATGCCACTGTCTTGACCTTTATTGCCAGGAGCCAGTCCTCGCGGCAGTGGGTCGAGGGTCCCTTGTTAGGTATGGACTGAGACGAGGTGGTGAGAATACACTCTCACCGCCCGCGGTGTGGAAGCACATCTGTTTAATTCAGGTAGTAGTCATTTCTTATACTATCTTTTACAATGAGGCAGACAGAACAGGAATTTTTACAGTCTTGTTTTTCCTAAAAGTTGAGTAGGTACATCTTTAACTAGAAAAGCCATTTCCCGTGGTATTTGATGGGATAAGAAAACAGCAAAGGTTACAGAATACAATACGTATATCAAAATTCTTTTAGTACAAAAGCAGTGTTAAAGGTTAACGACAAAGAAGAGTGTCTATTCATTAGTTTAAATCTTCACTATTTATTTTAGCTCCTGTAAGTAGTGTTCTTATCTTTTCCTCAGGCCACTAGAGTTAATGTGTGGTGGAGACAAGGGGGAGGTTCCAGAGAGAGAGAAACTATCTGTCTTAAAGCTTTCTTTACTCATAGATAGAATAGTAGACCTAAGTTTCTTTGGTTAAGTAGCTAAGCTTGTAAAGTCCATTTCCTGATGTTTGTAAAAAGGTTAATGAATATCTCTGAGGCAAGCTGAGGCATTGTCTTTTTCAGCTAACATTGAGGAATCACAATCCGCCCAGCCATCTTGAGTTTCTAAGAAATTTCCCTTTATAATTAATGTGAAAACAAAACCCAAAGCACCCCAAATTTCCAGAATACAATAATGCAAAGTGGGAAATGCCACGCGTTCCTTCTTTTGGAATTGTCTGCCTTGCAGGGTTTCAGTGGGACCGAGCCCTTGCTCAAGGCCCAGCTATTAAGGTGACGTTGCACTTTATAAGTTCACTCTGACTTATGCACTATGGTGATAGTTCAAGACTTTAGAAATTCGCCTTAGTTTTAAGTGGACATCTAATTAGCAACAAAAATGTTTTTCCCACTTTCTAGTGTCAGTCGCATTTATAAAGGCCCCAGGTTCCTCTGGGGACAGCTCGAAGAAAATGACAGAATGTAAGTGCATTACTGGGTTCTTTCTCTAGGGACATGGCCTTCCTTCAGTTGAGGAGCTCAAATCTGTGAACTGATCATTGTTCCTGAATCATCACTACAGTAGCTTCTTTTGCATTTTTGCCAACAGACTTTGTGTGTGTGTGTGTGTGTGTGTGTGTGTGTGTGTGTGTGTGTGTGTATGTATATAGTTTGTGTTTGTTTTTGTGATACTGAATATTGAACCCCAGGGGTATTCTACCTTTGAGCTACACCTGCAGCCTTATTTTATTTTTTATTTTGAAACAGAGTCTTGCTGAAGGGCCTAGGGCCTTGCTAAGTTGCTGAGGCTGGTCTCAATCCTCTTATCTCAGCTTCCCAAGTACCAGGATTACAGGCATGCACCACCACACCCACCTGGCTCATGTATATATTTTTAATTTCCATGGAGATCAAGGAAACCCAATTTCATTGCACATCTTCCTCTACCAACCAGAAAGGAGCTATCCAGGTGCCCACCATCACCAATGCAGTTTTTAATGCCTTAGAGAAGGTAAAGATTTCTGAGCTCTCTTCTTTAAAAGTTTTGAACTTATTTATTTTATGAGTCATACAAAGCTTCAAACACCTCTTACCAATCATGATCACTAAAGATGATGAGATTCAACATTCTATTTTTTCTGTTGTCCACAGTTTAAATTTACTGTTTACATTTCTTATTTTTCTTTACTCAGATATTTCCAAAAACAGTGGGTGAAGCTATTTGAATGTTTGGAATACAAGACTCTCCAAACTGTGCGCTCTTAAAAGAAGACGATGGGCCAGGTGTGGTGGCACATGCTTGTAATCCTAGTACTTGGGAGGCTGAGACAGGAGGATCACAGGTTCACAGCCAGCCTCAGCTACTTAGTGGGGCCCTCTGCAACTTAGTAAGACCCTGTTTCAAGATAAAGAATAAAAAATAGGGCTAGGGGTGTAGCTGGGAGGTAGAATACCCCTGGGTTCAATCCCCAGAACCACCAAAAAAAAAAGACAATGACAATTTGCAGTGATTTATTTTAAGTTAAGAGGTCACCTTCCTGTCTAGAAGAAATATCACTATTAGAAGATGCATTATTTTTATCTCTTAAGCACAATTGCAGGTAGCATAGCAATTTTCTTTTGTGAATTCTTTATCACACCCAATTAGTTTGACAAGCTCAGCACAATTCTGGAACTGATCCGAATGTGGGCAGGGATTGGCTGAAATGAAACAAAAGATAAAATTACTGCTTCTTGGATTATAGTATTAATTGTCTAAAACTCTATGATCTCAAGGAAAACCCATTTGCTATTTATTTGTTCATTTATTTAAATCTCCCTGTGTAAATAAGGGACAATAGGTGTAAATGGTTTGAAAGACATACTTGATGTAGCAGATACAGGGCTCTCACAATACAGAGTTTTAAGAAGTCAAATGAATTTTCTACTGTTTTAATAAGGTGTGCAGTAACATAAATGAACTTAATTCTCAATATACTATATGAGCACGTGTGAATATATGTGTGCTATTATATATCCTCATGCACTGAGTAGACAATGAAAAAGAGCAGGGTAGGAAACTGGAGCATAAATCCAGGTCATATTCCATCAACAAACTGCACCACGGTGCAGAATAGCAACTGTAAAAGGTATCCTAGACTGGCAGTCATTCTGCTGTCTGTGTGTGTGTGTGTGTGTGTGTGTGTGTGTGTGTGTGTGTGTGTGATGTGTATGTGTATATTAACAGAAGGCTTGCTGAGACCTTCAACCTATGTATTTAAAATATTCCAAAGTTCTTTTGGGGGTATCTGCTTCCCATGACAGGCAGTTGCTAGGGAAGGAGAAATCAAGTGACACAGGTGACTGTGTGTGGTGTGTGGTGTGTGGTGTGTGTGTGTGTGTGTGTGTGTGTGTTACACGCATGTGTATGAAAAGGGGGGAATGAGTAGTATATCAGGGAGAAGAGTGCTCAGTTTCTTCTCATATATTTCCTGGTTTTTATGCAGAGTCAGGAGCAAATCAAGCCTCGTCCTATCTAATATCATGCAGTCAGTTTCTAAACACCTGCCTTTCCTTTCCCTAATTGATGGGGTGGGGAGGGGGATATCAATTGAAGAGGCTAAAGGGAAACTCCATCTCTGCTTTGGCTTGGCTTAAATTTTCTTTGCATGACTACTTCTATCTTACTTCAGTCATCATCCTTAAATGGCAGCTGCTCTTACCACTATACTTTTATGGACTGATGTAGGAAAAGGAGGGTCCAGAAGCAGAGATGGACATGCACATATCTAGGCAGAGTCTGAGCCTGTCTTCCATGGAGATAGAGTTACTTAAAGACGTTTTATACATATAACTTACTGCAAAGTCCATTATCATAATGATCAGGACAGTACTCACCTGGTTTTCCTTCTTCATGGGGGGGTGTTTATGCTTTGCGTATTGTTTTCCCTGGCAAGAGAACATTTAAAAGAAACGATCAGTGACAACACTAAGGAATATGAGCTGACTGTAGTGGTGCACATCTGTAATACCATTACTTGGGAGGCTGAGACAGAAGGCTTGCAGGTTTGAGAACAGCCTCAGCAACTTAGCAAGACCCTCAGCAACTTGGTGAGACCCTGCTTCAAAATAAAAAAATAGAGCTGGGGGTGTAGTTCAGAGGTAAAATAACCCAGGTTCAATCCCCATTAACACACACACACACACATACACACACACACACACAAACATGAGAACAGAAAGAAGAGAAAGATTTCTGAAGATTGGAGCCATAGAAAGAAAATTCAAGGTAAATTATACAGGATTTAAATATGTGCAGAAGAAAAAAATTAGTGCTGTACTACCTTTACAGCAGACCAAGGGCATGCAGTGGGCACATTTACAGTGAAACTTCTAAAAATTTAGGGGAGAGAAGTGTCTAACATATTTTACTTCTCTGTTAGATAAATTTACTTTCATTTAGAATCTACTGATGTACCATGAACTATGGAGGGCACTTAATATTGTTTAACCTATTTAATTCTTATAACAATCCCTGAAAGAAAAATATCACTACTGCCTTTTTATAGGTAAGTCGAAAGGGGCTCCGAGTGAGTAAGTTATTGGTGGACTGATGATCTCACAACTAGCAAGTAAAAAAGCCAGTGTTGGTCCTTAGATGAAGGGTCCACAGAGTCCGGGCGCTGTCTACCGTCTATGCTCCTTACAGAGTCCGGGCGCTGTCCACCGTCTCTGCTCTTTATCTCCCCGCGGTTTTATCATTCCTTGGAATGCACTCCTTGTTATTCCTGCCTCTCCCATTGCTCCCATTCTCCCAAATCCATCCTCAGAGGTCTTTATAAATCCACCCTGTAACCCCGGATCATCAAAAGAGGTTATATCGTAGCCCAAGTGCAGGCTGCTGGCCTCTCCCACAGGCTAAAAATGTTCCCTTCTTCTGTACTTACTCGGGACAATATTGACAAATGTAGAGATATTGGCGGTTTCTGCGGGGACAGTGAGATAATGCACAGCCAATCCTGCGGGAATTGGCCGAAGCAAGCTGTAAGAAAAAAGTTTAAAATAAAATTAGTTAAATCGATCCTAATTAGTTATTAAAAGTTATCAGTTAAGAGAACTTTTAAAAGCTGAAAATATGGGCTTCATGTTTTTAAGATTTTCATCTAAACTTGTTGATTGCTCTTTCGGAAACTTCCTTTTAGTTATGGGGCTTCATTTGAAGTTAGGGCATGCTTTATACATTCATGATACATTTGTTAAAACAGAGAATCATCTTTCAAATTCATAAGAATATGGGGTACCAGGGGATGAGGAAAAGCTCCTAAAGGAAATTCAATTTTTTATTTTTGCAGTACTGGAGATTGAACCCAGGGGTATTTTACCTCTGAGCTACACTCCCTGTCCTATTTTTTATTCTTTATTTTTTTGAGACAGGGTCTCACTAAGTTCTGGAGAGCCTCACTAGCTGAGGCTGGCTGCGAACCCGGATCCTCCAGTCTCAGCCTCCCAAGTACTAGGATTACAAGCGTGTGACACCATGCCCAGCTGGCAATTCAATTTTTGCAATGTAAAACAGCAAGAAATTATGTCAGCCTTATGCTTTTGTGCAGATAATTTCAGTTTTTACAATATAACTTTGCTTGTATATCACAAATACAAAAATACTTATTCAAGAATATCTAATTTGTATGCATAAAAGTACACTATTTCTGATATTTTTTAAGCATTTCATCCTGTGACTGGCCCAGAAAACATAGCCCAATGCTTTTTTTGTTTTTGTTTAAAGGTGATTTAATGTTGCCTAAATAAAATTGAGGCCATTCTATCACTTTATTTCTCCACCTGGCATTTAAAAGAATTTATTGGCCAGGTGTGGTGGCACTTGCTTGTAATCCCAGTTCTGGAGAGTTTGAGACAGAAGGATTGCAGATTGAAGAACAGCCTCAGAAATTTAGTAAGGCCCTTCATAACTTAATGAGACCATGTTTCAAAATTAAAAATAAAATAGGGCTGGGGGTGTAGGTCACAGGTAGAATGCCTCTGGGTTCAATCCTCAGTGCCTCTCTCGCTCTCTTGATACATATGTATATTTGTTATTTTTATTTTATTTTAATATATATAAAAATAAAAAGGACCTATTGTGGTAAATCCAAAGCCACAAGGAGCAGACAGGTATTTGTGGGTACCCAAGAGATAATTGGTTATGCTTATATCTATTAATGGATAATGTGATTTATAAAGGAGGATAGTTTTCACGCACACGACTCCAATCATGTAATTCAGATGTATGCTAGGAATCTCCAGGAAACACTGAGGAGGAAAGGTAAGTCTGGGGTGACAGAAGACAAAACAATTAAATATTCATCAGGGTACGACGTAACATGCCTATAGTCCCAGTACTAGGGAGGCTGAGACAGGAGGATTGCAGGTTCAAGATCTACTTCAACAACTTAGTGAGACTCTGTTGCCACATGAAAAGGGCTAGGATATAACTTAAAGGTAGAATGCCCCAGAGTTTATTCTCCAGTACCAAAACCAAAACAAACAAATGAACAAAATCCCAAACTAAACCAATAAAATGAAAATAAAAAAGAAAGCCAAACTTTCACCATTTTATGTTTACCTGGGTATAATTGTGAGTTTTAGCATTTGGGTGAACATTTTTCCTTTCTTCATAGAAAGAATAGATTGCACGTGACCATGATATGGGATGACTAGACCTGAGTGACTTCTTATCACAGCCAGAAACTAAAAATGAGAAAAGACAATGAACCAATAGTTAAATCAGTATTTGTAAAAATTTCTCATTAAAAACTATTAAAATATTTTCTTTTTGAAGATCACTACCCATTGATGCAGTGATCTATGGGAAAAATCCAATTCAATTTCAAAAGCATTAGTCTGTGAATTGGAATCACTTGCCTCCCCTGCCTCCACACCACCTACGAATAGCTTTTTAAAAAACATAATAGCTGGGACATGGTGGCACATGTCTGTAATCCCAGTACTTTGGAGGCTGAGACAGGAAGGTTGTAGGTTTGAGGCCAGCCTTGGCGATTTATGAGACCCTTAGTAACTTAGTGAGACACTGTTTTGAGATAAATACATAAAATAAAATAAAAAAGGGCTGGGGTGAAGCCGGGCATGGTGGTGCACGCTTGTAATCTCAGTACTTGGAAGGCTGAAACCAGAGGATCCGGGTTCGTGGCCAGCCTCAGCTACTTAGTGAGGCACTCCACAACATAGTGAGACCCTTTTTCAAAATAAATAATAAAAAATAGGACTGGGGGTGTAGCTCAGAGTTAGAATGGCCCTGGATTCAATCCCCAGTACACCACACACACACACACACACACACACACACACACACACACACACACACACACGGGCTGCGGTATAGGCTAGAAGTAAAATGTCCTTGGGTTCCATCCGTAGTATCACAAACAAACAACAACAAAACCCATAACTAATGATTCACTTTCAAACTGTTTATGTAGCTTAACACAGGGCTAGTCATTATTTTAGTAATATTGATAAAGTCAACATTTGGTGAATCACTGAGTATTATTTTTTTACTGTGCCTTCATAGAATACACATAGGGGTGTATATCTATGACATTTGATTTTTGACACAAACTGTGAGAATAAGGGGTATCAGTGAAACAGGCAGCAAACCGACCAGATGTCAAATAAAATATCTCATGGGAAAATGCTGAACTCAAAGTCCCAGATGCAGGAAGGACAGTGCTGTGCCTGGGGTAATCAGCAGGCTGGTGGATTTCAGTAAAACACGTAGTGTAAGGTGGCTGAAGTAGAGGACAGGTAGGCTAGGGCAGACTCAGGACCTTGGAGGATAGGTAGAGAATTAATGTGCCATTAAAACTATCTTCACTTATGCTCAGGAAAATTATCCTAAAGGCTACAAAGGAATTGTTTTCACCAGGAGTTCAAAGCCTGCTTGGTCAAGCCATAAATAACATGTTAAATGGGAGAATTTTTAATATATTTTTATTTTGTGTGTGTGATACTGGGGATGGAATCCAGGAGCATTATATCTCTGAAGTACACCTCCAGCCCTTTTCGATCTTTGGTTTTGAAACAGGATCTCACTAGGTTGCTGAGTGTCTCGCTACATTGCCAAGGTTGTCCTCAAACCTGTGTCTCAGCTCCCCAAGTCCTGGGATTACAAGCATGCACCACCATGCTCGATAGATTTTTCAGAGTTTTAAGAATAAAATTTTGGCATGTGGCAACTATGGATGATGAGTATCTAAGTGGACTCAAGTTCAGAACATTATTTAGAACTCATCATAACTTCTGCCTTTCACCACTTAGTCACACTCAGTCTAAATTTTTGGCTCAAAGCAGCAGGAATAATGTGATTTTAGGACAGGAAACTCCAAAAAGAAAATTAAACTAGAGAAGGAAAGAAGATATCTGAGTGTGAAGGTAGGTGATATATTCCAAACCAATAAGCAAAAACAAGATCTTCATTCCCAACCTTATTCTCTACTTCTGTTACTTTTAGTTAATTTTTAGCTTTTAAAAATTGCCGCATTACTCATGGGAGAAGCTTGACTTACGTTTGAGTTTGCTGTTCCGTTCATTCTCAATACACTTGTTCACCCATTCTAAAGTCATCTTTGCAACGTCGTTACTCCATGTCTAATACATGACAAACATTTGGAAATTAAAATACAAAGGTGAAGTACATGGTTGCATTTTAAATAAACTTCTATTTAAAGAATCATTTTGTAGCACTTCTCATGTTCCATTATTTTACCTAAAGACACATTCTTGCTTTCCTAGATGATTTAGTTCCTACAATGTGTCTCTCTATCTGGTTGTCATAGATTTTAGGAAGAATAAGTCATTCAGTTTCCCAGCATCAAAATAAACATTTTAAAACTATAGGCAAAAACCAGGCACAGTGGATCACATGCCTGTAATCCCAGTAATTTGGAGCCTGAGACAGGAGGATCACAGGTTTGAGGTACAAAGCTCCTGGGTTCAATCTCTAGTATCACAAAAAGCAAAACAATACAAAACAAGATAAGAACAAAAATTGTAGGCATAAACTTTTAGCTCGTCATTCATAGGCTATAAAATTTTTTTAAAAATTTATTAGCCTGGAGTTATGGCTACCTAATTAGAACTGATATCTATCCATGTGCTGTTTATTTTTCTATAATTTCTACTGTAACAGTCTTCATAGAGTGATGCACTGTCAGGTGCTACTTTAAACATTAGTAAGTCTGTGTTATATTAAATAAAACATAAGGGTTTTAAAGAATGAATGTATGGAAAAATAAATGCCCATTTTATCCCATATACAGAATTAAGGAGAATCAGTATAAATAGGGAGCTTATTATTATCATAATTCAGACAAACTAAGCAGAGATTACTAGAGATTACTTTTGAGGAAGAAATAATATTATAGTCTAGAAGGAGGAAAGATATTCAAAACTGAGCAGAACTATATTGTATCTTTGGCGGGATAACATCTGTTACTTATTGTGTTCTTGGGAAGTTTATTCTGTGAACTCAACATACCATGTTACCTCAGAAATAAATGTAATGTAAGCTCAGTAGAAACATCCCTCCCATATCTTAGGTTCAGCACCGACTTTAATAGTCTCAGAATTGGAAAGAACTAAAAAGATAACAAATTTCATTCCTTATTTGTTATAGAAAACCCCTCTAAAAGATACTTAACCTGTAATTGAGGTATATTCTCAATACCTACGAAAGCAATTCATTGTAGCAATAATTGATAGTTTTTAAAAATTATCAAGCTATATGGTTTTATGACTCTGGAAAGTTTGCTTTACCAGGCTATGTTAAGAATGTGGGCTATACGTGTAAAACGAAGAAGTGGTGCTATTTGTGATCTGACAATGATTGATACATCATAAATGTCTATGTAACCCTGTTGTACTCAAGAAATGTATAAAAAATCCATGCTGAAAAAATAAATTAATTTTAAAAATTATCAAGCTATATATACCTTCAAATATCTTAGATCTGTCACAGTAAATCTAATTTGTTTTTATATGATAACACTTTAAATATTTGAATTGAGAACAGAAAGAGAAATTAATTTTTGTTAAGTATCATATACATACACAGGGCATTTTATTTACATTAATATTGTTTTTGTTTATACTCACCATAATGCAGCAAAGTTTGAGTTATTTCCAGTAACAGAAAGAAAGCTGAGACTCTTCCATACTAAGTAACTAGCCCAGAATTAACCATCATATCCTCCTGGTATTCTGCACTTAGTGTAAAGGTCTCCCACTTTATTGTGTTTTGGTACAGGGCCCTATCGTATTAACCAACACCTTCTATAAATGTTCTGGCTAATATGCTGTCTGAATGTGTACACATTGTATAACCTATGAGCTGACCTTAGCCAAAGACAGGACCCTCATTTTTCCAGATTAGTTTATGTATTTTATTATAGAATTTAAGATTTCATTTGTAGTTTGGTTTCTGAGTTTTCAAGTTATGCAATCTATAAGGTTTCCTAGACATCATCTGCCCATTAATTATATTTCTTTCCTACACTCAGAGTTATTTTTCATATTCAATTTAAGTGCAATACAGTATACTTAATGACTAGCATGGACCTTTAGATGTCCGCTTTTTAGTAATATAAACGCATTGGAGTAGTTCAGGGATAAAGGCCCTGGTTTAATGTCCATCACTAAATGGCTAATGCTGGTTGATAAGGTCTGTAAACAAGACACGACTTACCATGTCACCAGCACTGGGATTTGTCATCCTCCTCAACTCATTGTGCTTGTTAATAATCTCAGCTTGGACCGATGGATGACTGGTCGATAAGGAGAAAAATGTGACATTCTTCTTTAAAAGGAAGCAAACAATTAATAAAGACAATGTGGCAACATTGAAAAATCAAAGTAACAGAACTTAGTAATTTCTTTTTTTTTTTTTTTTTTTTTTTTTGCGGTACTGGGGATTGAACTCAGGGGCATTCTACCCCCGAGCTATACCCCCAGCCCTATTTTTTATTCTTTATTTTGAAACCGAGTCTCACTAAGTCGCGGAATGCCTCACTATGTAGCTGAGGAATGCCTCACTAGGTAGCTGAGGCTGGCCGCGAACCCGGATCCTCCAGTCTCAGCCTCTCGAATGCTGGGATTACAAGCGTGCGCCACCACGCCCGGCTCAGAACTTAGTAATTTCAATATGAAAAATAATAAAAATATTTATTTCATTTTATGTTCTCCAACTTTAACACACAACAGACTCACCAGGGGAAATTGTGAACATGCAGATGGCTGGATTCCACTGCTCGTTTCTGATTCAGGAAGCTCAGTGTGCCAGATAATTTGGATTTCTTCTAAGTGCTCAGGGACCCTGCTTGGAGAACTTGTCTAACTGAAATGATTGTTTTGGGAAACTTGGGCTTGTCTTTTTAAATGTCAAACTTTTGCCTTTGGCAAAATAGATTAATTTGATCTATGACTTGTTTACACATGATTCTGTCTCATAACCATTCAACAGTTTAAACATATTCATCCAGGGCCTGATACTGCCAGAAAATTCCAACAAGAAATACTTTTCGGCACATGACTCATATCCTGTCCAGCAGGAGAGATTCACTCAAAATGCAGAGAATATCAGTCTTTTTAATTTAGTGAAAAATAGGAAGGCTATATTATTTAGATTATTTAGACATTATTTAGATTGAAAAACATGAGTGGCATTCTGGAATTTGCTTGCCTATGATATTTGGTATCTTACAGAATATGATGTAAGTGCATATGTGTGTTTAAACTTTAAGCCAACCTAAAAATTGTTTTCTGTCTAAACAGTATAATAAGAGAACAGCATTTTTTGATTGTTGTTGGTGCATATTAACCATACAGAGTGGTGCATTTCATTGTGGCACAGTTGCACATACATAAAAACATAATTTGATCAGTTTTAATATCGCCCCCACTTAACACTTTCTTCTACCACCAGTCTCCTTTTTTTTTGGTACTTGGGAGTGAATCCAGGGGAATTGTACCTCTGATCTATACTCCCAGTTCTATTTTATTTTTTATCGTGAAACAGGATCTGACTAAGTTGCCCAGGGTTCACTAAGTTGCCGAGGCTGGCTGTTGTTTCCCTTTTAATTTCGTGGAATCCCTTAAAAGATATATATTTTTTGGTTTCTCCTAGCTTCCACATGTGAAAGAAAACATGATAGTTTTCTCTCTGAGTTTGGCTTATTTTGTTCAAAAATTGTGGTCTCCAATTCTATCCGTTTTTCTGCAAATTTTATAATTTCATTCTTCCTTAAGGCTTAATAGTACTTAATATACATAAAGTATATATATATGAGTATAATATATATGATTATATACATTATATGTACATATACATCTATCTATATATATACTTATATAATCACATTGACTTTTTCCACTTATTTGTTGACAGATACTTAGATGATTCCATAACTTGAGTATTGTGAATTGTGCCAAAATAAATATGGTATGCGTGTATCTCTTAAATATGCATGTTTAATTCCATAGGATAAATACCAAGGAGTGGTATAGCTGGGTCAGATGGTAGTTCTATTTTTAGCTTTATGAGAAACTTTCATACTGATTTCCACAGTGGCTCTAGTAATTTAGATTCCTACTCACAATGTGTAAGAATTCCTTTTCCCTTGAATCATCACCAGTGTGTATTGTTATTTGTATTCTTCATGTTACATTCTAACTAGAGTTAGATAAAATCTCAGTGTAGTTGTGACTTGTGTTTTCCTGATGCTAAAGATGTTGAACATTTCTTCACAGAATTGTTGGCCATTTTTACTTCTTTTGAGAAGTGTCTGTTCAGTTCCCTATTTATTGATTGTGCTTTTTTAAAATGTTGAGTTTTTTAGTTAATCTTTATGAATTCTGTATATTAATCCTCTGACAGAGAAACAGTTGGTAAAGATTTCCTCCCATTCTATCATTTGTCTCTTGCTTCTGTTGTTTCTTTTGTTGTGCAGAGGCTTCTTAATTTAGTAGTATCCCTCTTATTAATTTTCTTATTTCTTGAGGGTCCTATTCAGGAAGTCTTTGCTTGTGCCTATATGTTGAGGCCTTTCTATTATTATTATTATTATTATTATTATTATTATTATTATTACTATTATTTAGGTTGCAGAGTTTCTAGTCTCATAGTTATGTCTTTGAGTATATTTTTATACAGGATGAGAGACAGGGCTCTACTTTCATTCTGCTACATATGGATAGTCAGTTTTGCCAACACTACTTGTTACAGAGGCTGCTCTTTCTCCAGTATACATTTTGGCACATTCGTCAAGAATCAGATCATGAGCTCTCTGGCTTTGTCTCTGGCTGTCTTGTCCTTTCTTCTCTGTCCATGTGTCTGTTTTTAATGCCAGTACCATGGTTTTATAGTTACAGAGCAGCATAATTTTGAAAAATGGTAAAAGTTACTTATGTAAAAATCTAAGGGCAACTAGAGCAGAATGAACAAATGGTCTAGTACAACACTGTGCTGGGTTTTCTCTATTTGGTCCCACACAATCATTTATTACCCACCCTTTTCTGCCTGCACTGTGTCCTGAAGCTGATCCTTCTAGCCTGCAGCACCTGGGCTTCCTTTCCAGTTTTCTGAGTCAGAGGGAGGGTGGGGAGAGGTGGGGCACTTCTTGCCTGACTCTCTTCCTCCTTCTGCACTCCATTTCTGGGAATGCCTCCATTACTGACCCACTTCCTTGCCTTCAAAATCTATATTACTTTCTCCTTTAGTCCCTTAGGCCTAGGAGCCAGAAGGCTTCCAATTGTTGCTGGCCTCTGTACAGATTCTTTTAATCCTCTTCTGTTTCTAGTTAAATATCCTTTCATTAAAGCCCCTTCACTCGGGATATCTGTATTGATATCTCTTCCCTGCCTAGACTCTCAGCAGAAGATTCTCCTTTATTATGCCCATGGGGGAAAAAACAACAACAACAAAGATTCAGAAATGTGGACTGAGTTATGTGAGGTTCTTTTTCTTCCCCTTTATAACCAAGAACTGATTACTTAAATGTAAAAGTACAAATTAATAAACAGATAATATATGATGGTAGCGTACAGAAGTTTCCATCAGATCTTTAGAAAATACCTTTCTATAAAAATACTTGCATATCTTTTTATTCATTTATTAATAATTGCTTTTGACTCAGTGGTCAAAACTAAATGAAGTATTCGGCAAGAAATAAAGATATTGATTGCTGAAATATAACTGTGGAAAACACACAGGCTATAAGTACCTTACATCTGTTGTTAATTCTAGGCAAGATGGTTTCAATAGCTTAAGACCTCATTGCTTCCTGTGACCTTTCACTTACATGCTGCCTCATATTCATTCACTTTCTTATATGCACTATTTTTGTTGTTGTTTTTCTTTTTGGTACTTGGGATCAAACCCAGGGGCATTCTACCTCTGAGCTATACCCCCAGCCCTTTTTTATTTCTCATTTTCAAACAGGGTCTCTATGAGTTGCTGAGGCTGGCCTCAAACCTAGTATCCTCCTGTCTCAGTCTCCCCAAGAACAGGGATTACAGATAAGCACTACCATGCCTGGCTGTAATATGCACTAGTTTTGCCTCCCCAGTTGTATCATTACCAAGCACAAAGCAACAAAAATAGTCCTTTAGGGTTGAAAGCCCCATGTGGAGAACCAGCATGCAGAATGACAAGTATGCCTTCCGAGACACAGATCACATCATCAAGAAAAGAAGCCAAGGGGCATATGTTTTCTCTCCTATGCGGAAGTTAAGGAGTAATTGGGATGGATCAAAGAGGGACTTTCTTATATACTTTTATTGGTGCATTGTATTCTCACATCATAATGTAAATCATGTTGACAATGACATACATGCCATACATGCACACAGCACTTGGTGGGTTCCAACCACCCCCGTCTCCCCATTTCCCCGCTTCCCGATACAGAGTACTGAGATGGACATTGGTATATTCACATAGGCACACTCAGTCAATGGTAATATTTCCCTTAATGAACCTCAGTCTTTCCCCTCCCCTTCCCTTAGACCACCTCCATGGCTTCAGTGAGGCTTGACCTCCATTATCTGGAATCCAAAGAGAGACTTTAGATACTGGAGGAGAAATCCAGTGCAGTACAGAGGTTGTTCTGGGGAGGGGTGTGGAGAGGGAGAATTAATGAAGGAAACACTTCCACTGATATTATGTGTATAAGTGAGAATATGGATGCTAATCTCAATATCTTGTGTGGGGAAGGGGAGAGGGGTGGGAGTGCTGTGTGCACATATGTCACCATCACTATGAATTGCATTATGATGTGAGACTAGATGCACCAATAAAAGTACTATAAGAAAGAAAGACAGAAACAAAGAAAGAAAGAAAAGAAGCCAAAAGCAAATCACTATTTTTTTCTTTTTTGCAGTACTGGGGATTGAACCCAGGAGCATTCTCGGAGCTACCTCCCCAGCCCTATTTTTTATTCTTTAGTTTGGAAAAGGGTCTCACTAAGTTGCAGAGGGCCTCACTACGTAGCTGAGGCTGGCTGTGAACCTGTGATCCTCTTGTCTCAGCCTCCCAAGTACTGGGATTATCAGCGAGTGCCACCACACCTGGCTATGACTGTGTTGTAATACATGCCCTGGAAGCTGGCAGGGTGAGCAAGGTGAGCCACAGGGTGAGTAGATCCAATAGAATCAATCTAGGCGATACTCACAACATTCATCCACATATCGCCATGTTTTCTCTCTCTACATCTTAAAAAAGACCTGGAAATAATTTTGATACCTACTATTTATGGAACTACTATTATATGCTTTAGTTCTCAAGGCAAACTATTCTGGTAAGTGTTATCTGATAGGAGTTATCTTCGCTGGAAAAAATAAAACAAAACAGGAAATGGCATTCAGAGATCTTCTAGATCGAATAAACCAGTCTTCCATGGGCAACATTTATGCAGTTAGTCAATGTTAATAGACATGGACCAATGCTCTCTAAGTCCATTTTTTGGATGAGGATCATAGAAACTAGACACATGGAAAATCTCCAAATCAACACACTGGCACCCAGAATGTAGCTATTATCCAGTTAATGACGTGAATAAACTTCATGTAGAATTCTTCCTCTCGTGGGTTGACAGCAATCTGTCCATGTGGTTGACACTTAAAATACTTAAAATGTTCTGCAGATGCCTAACTATAGGACGACTTGCTCTTGTTTACTTTCTTTTGGAGATTGGACTTGCTTTACCCTTTTGATTCTCTTAAACACATTTTCAGTCTGTAAAAAGCTTCAGTACTTTATTAGACAAAATCAGCATCCCTTTAAATAAGTACAGAAGCTAAATTATAATAATCCCTCACTCTGTTGAGGTATAAATCACCTTCCTTTCTCCTGTTATACTGCCTAATTTCCATGCTTTTTAAATTCTTAGGTCAAACTGCTCAGGTGGCTCTCTCGAGGAGGGTAAGAGGAAACAGGAACTTACAGGCTGGATCTTGCATTCCTTGATCAAATTTCCTCTCTGAGAGAGGAGAGGGATATGGTTCACTTCTACCTGAAAATTCACATCTTTCTCCAATTGCTCATTTCCCACTTGTCAACGTGCTGCCTTCTGCCTTCTGTCCTCGGCACTTGAGTGATAAGCACAATAGAAACCTTTGATTCCTTCTCCCACTCACCTGCAGTAGCTCTGGGAATGCTGCACACAGCCTTCTCCTTGAATCGCTTTCTTCCTTGGCTTCTGTGATGCCCCTGCTTCTTCCTTCTGAGAGCTACTTCCTATCCTTCCTTCTTGGCCTCTCATCCTCTGGTTCCTCTTTACATCTTGGTGTTCTTGACTATTCGCCTCTTGACCCTTTTTCTTTTCATTTTCTACATTTTCCATTTTTGTGGTTTTATGCCACTTATATTGCTGATGATCACTAAACCTCTAGCACCAGCTCATATCTCATTCATGCCTCATTTGAGGCCTACCTAGTCCTTCCTCTGTAGCCTCTCCCAGTGCCTGATCATCACCAGGTGATCCATATTCTAGTGAAGAACCCCGCCAGCTATCCAGAGATGAAAGCCCCATATGGCCGAGGTTTCCTGATGTCTCATGTTTAACCAACCTCGAAGCCTAGTAGCTTCTACTCGGAATTAGATCCTCATTTCTGTAACTGAGTCTAGGCTACCATCGTAGACTTTAAGGTGGATTACTGAACAAGTTCCCAACTACTCTCCCTACCTCAGTCTTGACCCTCCAAATGTAAGTCTGTCTCTATTGCTCTCTAGTTTGAGCACTGATTTCACTTAGTATTGCTAATAAGGCCTGGTGGAATCTGGTCCTGGTACTCCAGTCTTATCTTTTAGCTCATTTCTTCTAATTTTACTGAATTTGAATGTCTCTCACTTTTTCAAATCCCAAGCTAAATTCCATTCAAACTTTCGTGCTCTATGTCTTATCTGATATGCTTCAAACCTGATGTCATCTTTTTCTTGGTTGCTTTCTCTTCTCTGTCTCTACTCTCTCTCTTCACTGGCCTAAAGCCTACTAATTGGATTATCATAAAGACCCAATAAGATAATGAATAGAAGCCGAGCGTGGTGGTGCATGCCTGTAATCCCAGTACTTGGGAGGCTGACACAGGAGAATTGCGGGTTTCCAACCAGCCTCGGCAATTTGTGAGGCCCTCCACAACTTAGTGAGACCCTGTTTCAAAATAAAGAATAAAAGAGCTGGGCATGGTGGTGCACACTTGTAATCCCAGTACTTGGGAGGCTGAGACAGGAGGATGGAAGATTTGCAGCCAGCCTCAGCTACTTAGTGAGGCCCTCTGCAACTTAGTGAAACCCTGTTTCAAAATAAGGAATAAAAAAATAGGGCTGGAGGTGTAGCTCAGAGGTACAATGCCCCTGGGTTTGATCCCCAGTACCACTAAATAAATAAATAAATAAATAAATAAATAAATAAATAAATAGAATAAAACAGGGCTTGGCTGGGAGGTTGTATAGCTCGGAGGTAAAATGCCTCTAGGTTCAATCCCCATTACTGCAAAAATAAGTAAATAAATAAATGAATAAATAAATAAATAAATAATAAAAAGATAATGAATAGAAAGTGCTTAGAAAACTTAACAAACACCAAGTATTCAGGAGTAATTTTCTGTGAGATTCTGTATTTGCCCCTGCATGACACTTATCATACTTTCAAAAACACTTGTTGACTTGTAAATCCTCTACTAACCCAAAGTGCTATGTTAGCAGTTACTGTGTTAATCTTTGAGTGCTCTATTTCTAGCCCCTAGCACAATATCTGGTGTGTGAGACGCTAAATAAGTAGTTGTTGAAAAATACTGAAATGTGCTGAGCTCAATTTCACAGTCAACATTACGGTTCCTTTTTTGAATTGTTGAAGGCTTTGGAATATTAGCCACACATATGTCTGCAGGTCTGGGAATGAAATCTTCAAGCCTATGTTACATCTTTCTTCTAAATTACTTACTTGGGATAAAACAAATTCCCAGGAGGCAAGTGGAGAGTTGACTTTCTACCTATGATTCATGCTGCAGTTCCTTCCTGGTGTCCACATCACTGACCCCGTAGTGTTAATAAACCTACCTGAGTTATTCTCACTTTTGCCTTGTTACTTTGTCACTGAAGGTCACAGCCATGATGATGCAAACACAATGAGGTAAAGAGATGCAGTTTGCGACCCAAGAGTACCGCCTGCCACCCTCGAGCCCACAAGATTTGCTGCCATCATTACTGTCTATGTAACTTCCACCCCGAGTTGTGGTCAATAGAGTTTAAAATTCATTTTAAGTCAAATCCATACCATGCCTGCAACTTGTTGCAGCAGCATCAGGAAACACAGGCCCGTCAACATCATTGTCTCTGAGAAGAAAGGCATGTATGAGATTTATGAGTACAAAAAAAAAGTAGCTTACATTATGAAAATGATTATAGTTTTTAAGGGATGGAATTATGTGGCTTTTGTAGAATTTAGAAACTTCTTTATGAACAAATGTCTTTGGTCGGATGGATAGTTTTTATTAATAAATCTCTGTCCCACGCTTTGCCTACAAATGTAGGCTTCATTTCTTTGTTTTTCTTTCCTAGACTGGAACTCCAGAGCACAGTGGTATTTTTCCCCCTTATTTCTCTTTGAAGGACAACAATTTGAGATTTAGCCAATGGATAATATAAAACCTGGATCTATGATGATCGGCATCACTGATAAATATCTCCAGTTACGAGGAAATTGATGCAAAATCTTGTTTTGAAAATTTTCTCTCTTGGTCATGATAATCTGTAAGGTCTCACTGAGAAAGTCATATATTTGCAAGTGGACACACAGAAGCATAAACTCTGAAATTATATACATCAGAAGATACATCCCTGAAGAAAACAAGAGATTTATATTTCCAGTACACCTGTACATTAGGTTTGTACAATTATCTATTAAACATTGCTAATTATATCTTTTATCACAGTTCCATCTTTTATTTATTTATTTGTGGTACCAGGGATTGCGCCAAGGGGTGTTTTCTATGTTCTACCTCTGAGCTACACTCCCAGCCCTATGTCAGTTTTTATTTTGAAACAGGGTCTCACTAGGTTGTGGAGAGTTTCACTATTTTGCCAAGGATGTCCTCCAACCTGTGATCCTCCTGTCTCAGTCTCCCAAGTACCATGATTACAGGCACGCATCATCTTGCCCAGCTTTCCCTCTTTAATTTTAAGTTACTTTTTTTTCTCACACTTGTTCATTTATAAATGGTTGTGGCTGCTTGTGAATCACAGTGGCAGAGCTGAATCATCCTAATAAAAACCATATGGCCTACAAAACCTCAAGTATTTAATATTCATTAATTTACATAAAATGTTTGCTGACTCCTGGAAAGGACATTAACAGTACCTAGAAGCAGGAATGAAGGTCTTTCTCTTACTCTATATCTTTCCATCCCATCCCAGTACTTTTTTTTTTAATTGGTGCATATTAATTACACAAAATAATGGGTTTCATTATGACCTATTCATTCACACATATAACACACTTTGATCATATCCTCTCCGCATAACCCTCCCTCAGCCACCTCCCTTCTTTTCTCTAATAGTTTCCTTCTATAAGAGCTACTTCTTTTTTTGGGGGGGGGGACTGGGGATTGAACCCAGGGTCATTCTACCTTCAAGCTACACCCCAGCCTTATTTTTTATCCTTTATTTTTGAAACAGGGTCTCACTAAGTTGTGGAGAGTCTTACTAAGTAGCTGAAGCTAGCCTTGAACCTGTGATCCTCCTGTCTCAGCCTCCCAAGTACTGGGATTACAAGCATGCACCACTATGCCTGGCTAAGAGTTACTTCTTGAAGTACTTTGTTAATTAAGTTTCACTCTAATTCTTCCTCCCTCCTCCTCTTCCAGCGGTGTTGGGAATTAAATCCAGGGCTTCATGCATACTAGGCAAGCACTCCCCAGGCATTAATTTTTCTTTTTCTATGAGAACTAAATATTGAAACTGTCTATCATAGTCCTATAGTATTTCTGTCTGAAAAGTTAGTCAGTCTGTCTTCTTCAGTCAAGTGTGACATGTTTTGAGTATATCATCTATATCCTAGTAGCTTTGTCCTGAAGGTACTCTAGCTTTTCTATAATCCACATATGAATACAATATTCCTTGCATGAGCCATCTTTTGGTTCATTGCTATATTAGACCAAGACAATTCTGAAAAAAATATTTGAAATCAATTCTAATTATTACTAGCCTCCTAGGTACTAGTAGTAAAATTAGGGATGAAGTTGAAAGCTATAAAAGTTTTTGCTTCCACCATGGATAGCTCTTATTTTAAAATAATGCAGAAAATGTTTTACCTGAGATAAGCAGATGGAAAGAATAAGATGTTCCTATGTTCAAAGAAAGATGAATATACTTTGACCTTCAGCACAGCGATATTTATATAGAACGCATATCACTTACTTTTCCTGTTTGGCTATCCTCAATTGTGCAAGGTAGTTGTAATGTGCTATGGTAAAAAAAAAAAAAAAAAAAAAAAAAAAAACCCTAAAAGATCTGATAGCATATTTCAGGACTAAATAAGCCACTATTTAATTTTAAAAAGGAACTCACTTAATGATGCAATTCTTTTATAATTAGGTTCAACAATGTTAGTAATAATAGGTTAGGGAAGACAATAGTCTAGGGAGTATAGTACTATTTAACTAGGTGGAGGTTTGTGTATTTGTTTCTCCACAGCATCACTTAATAATTAGCTTTCAATAAATTAGCTTCACGAAGCTTAAGAATATATAACATGTATTACAAAAGCTCACCTAAAGTTCCATTATTGAAATTAATAATAGAATCTAGTATGAAATTTAACACATGTGGAAAATTTATTTTATCTTATTTACACTAGTAAATTCTACTGTATTGAAATAAGATGTTCAAATAACTTTCCAAAACATAATATCATAAGTTACTAAAAAAGCCAGGCATGGTGATGCACATTTGCAATCCCAGTGCTTGGGAGACCCAGATAGGAGGATTGCAGGTCAAAGACCAGACTCAGCAACTTAGTGAGTCCTGGCTTAGAAAAAGAACTGGAGCTGGGAGTGTAGCTTGGAGGTAGAATGCCACTGGATTCAGTCCCCAGTGTCCAAACTAACTAACTAAGTAACTAACTAACTAACTAAGTAACTAACTAACTAACTAAAATTACTAAAAGAAAAAGCCACTAAAATTCCTCAAAATGGGGAAAATAAACTTTAGGCATGCAATAAATTTGTTCTTAAGATTTCTAGTTTCTCAAGCTTTCATTGAGAGATCCTTTTTGTCCAGGATTGTATTATTCCAGGTTGGAAAGAAGTCACACAGTATTCACTGGGGGCCTCTGCAGCCGCTCATATGGTTCATATCCTAATTTCCTCATTCACAGGCTGAGAAAACTAGAGGGAGTGAGATATCTTCTTAGTGCCTCAGTTTTTGTACCTATAAAATGGAATGATACTAATAACCATGGAAAATTTGGGTTGTTGTTAAAGTTTATTCATTAAAGGAGTTAGTGTTTGCAATATTGTAAGTACTCACTGATTGTTTTATTTTACTAATCTTAAATTAATTAGCTTGTTGGAAACAAGTTCTAGACAAAGTAAAATTCTTTGGGGAATATAAAGAATTAATGTGAGTTGGTTTATATGTAAAATTTAGTTTATTTAAGAATATGTACTTAAATGACTTAAATAAGGATAATAGTTTGATGTAAATAAACTCAAAATGAATAAAATTTAATTTTATAAGCTACTAATGCAGGGGTTATTTTGATGGTTTTGTCCCACAGAATGACTAGTTACAGTCAATTTCTTTCTTTATATGGCCATTTCAATCTAATTTTTCCCTGTACGACTATCCAAACTAGTGTTCCTTAAGAGCTCTTATGAGCTGAGAAATTCACTTTCAGCATACAGACATTTCAATACATATTTGGCAACAACGAAGCCCAGGCACACATTGATGACACTACCATATGACCCAGCAATACCACTTCTGGGTATCTACCCAAAAGAATGGAAACCAAACTATCAGACCGATGCATGTGTATCTATGTTTATAGCTGCACAATTCACAATAGCCAAACTATGGAAGCAGCCAAGATGTCCATCCACAGATGAATGGATTACAAAACTATGGGATATGTACACAATGGAATTTTACTCAGCCATAAAGAAGAACAAAATCATGTTACTAACACTGGAAGTTTTCTTTTCAAAATTATCCTTCTTGTTACATTTTCCTTTTAAAGTAGGAAAAATGTTTTAAAATAAATTTTCCCAAGTATAGAAAATCAGAAAGAAGAAAAAGGAATTGCAATTATAATTTCACTATTCAGAGATATCCTCTGATATTGTCTTATTCTGTATTTTTCCATACTTTTTCTATGGTTTTGGTTATGATTAGTGACTGCTGATTGTATATGTGAGACCCCTTCAGTCTTGACTATTTCAATACTTCCAATTTTTTAATAACTGCGATTAATTTAAAACTAAAATTATAAAGTAAAACTGTATTTTAATGGCAATGTTGCATTAGGCATTTGGGTTTATTTATTCAACATTTACTCATTCAATATTAAGTGAATAAATATTTATTTGCACCAGGTACTAGACTTAGTAATTCAAATAAAGAGGTGCTCACACACAGACGTGATGTTTTTCTCATTGAATTACTCTTGTGTGCCGCAGAAAGCTGTAAGGCAGAAGAATGCACATGTGGATATTATAACTGGAATGACTGGTACAATCTCAGGGTGTCAAGGAGACATTTTGCTGCTTCAGAAGCAAAAAGTTGGTTGTGTGTTGAGTACTTACTCTCTTTTAAAAAGATTACCAACAGTTGAGACCACACTGGAAGCTTATTAAGAGGTGGCAAGATTTATCTCGTGACCTCAACCACCATGCTGCCGCCTTTAATTGCTTCCTTGACATATGGGAAGGAGTGAGTTATGGGACATCATCCTTGTGGGAGTCCAGTGCTTGTAGTAAGAAGCCTTTTTCGCAATCCACTCCCTCTTCCTCCCCCACTACACGGAACACACACCTTAAGCAAAGACTAGGGGGAGAATTCCCAGCATCAGCAATAACTGTAAGAATAGTGACAGTATCACAGATACCATCGGACATTGCCTAGACATGCACAGCCATGCTGCTGTGCCCATAAGCTTTTCTAAATGAGAAGAAAGAATTGGACAAGGGGGCTGGAAGTGTAACAGCCTGCACTAGAACCTTTTGACTCCACAGGGATGCATGAATTTCTTTTGGGGTCAAGGAGAGGCCACAGGAAAGAGACTGAGATATTTTTTGAGAACTCCAAAAAAAAAAAATCTGATCCTCAAGGTAGGGTACACGGGAAGAAAGAGGCTGTGAGCTGTATTTCCCTAAATGGTTTGTCATGACTATTAAAGGATACACTGCATAGCCAGGTGCAGTGGTGCATGCCTATAATACCAGTACTTGGGAGGCAGAGACAAGAGTATCACAGGTTCTAGGTCAGCCTCAGCAAGTTGGTGAGACCCTATTTCAAAATAAAGAATAAAAAGAGATGGGGGTGTAAGTCCAAAATAGAATGCCCCTGGGTTCAATCTCCAGTACCAAACATTGCTTACAAGGTGCCTAGCAGAGAACATTGTAATTTACTCTTCTATGTCTTAGTTGCCTCATCTACAAAATGGGGAGTAAGATCCCTAATTCATAGTTAATATATGACAATGAACATGATGCCTAGAATATTATAAATACAATATTAGGTGAGGTTATAATTTTATTATGGTTTCTCTCTCTTTTTATGACCTTTTTGCTTTTATTTTTACGTTCCATGAATTTATAAAACTGTGAAATCAAAGATAAAATTTAGCCCAGTGTGGTGGCACTTGCTTATAATTCTAGTACTTGGGAGGCTGAGACAGGAGGATCAACAGGTTTAATGACAGCCTCAGCAAGTAGTGAGACTCTCATTAACCTAGTGAGACCCTGTTTTAAAATAAAAAGGAAATGGGGTTGGGGATGTAGCTCAGAGGTAGAATGAATGCCCCTGGGTTCAATCCTTAGCACAACACACACACTCGTGTGCGTGTGAGCGCGAGCACACACACACACACACACACACACACACACACTCTATAAAATTTAGTTATCTTAGCATTTTCTTTTTTTTTTTTTTTGCAGTACTGGGGATTGAACTCAGGGGCATTCTATCCCCGAGCTATACCCCCAGCCCTATTTTTTATTCTTTATTTTGAAACCGAGTCTCACTAAGTTGTGGAGTGCCTCACTAGGTAGCTGAGACTGGCCGCGAACCCGGATCCTCCGGTCTCAGCCTCCCGAATGCTGGGATTACAAGCGTGCGCCACCACGCCCGGCTCAGCATTTTCTTTTATTGCTTACACCTTTTGCAACTAAACTTGCTTCTTTTTTCCTACTATGTTCTAAATTAGTAATCCTTACTTATGAAGATTCATATTGTATGTAGCCACCTGAAATTCTGATACAGTTGGTCTATCTCCCTTTCTTAGGTCTTTAACCTAGCAAAATATTTCCCCATCTGACACAGCTGAACCATGTGATGATTTGTGGTTAGTAGGGATAAAGGTATTTGTATTAAACAAAATGCTATAACATTAAGTATTATTGAAAGGAATTCATTTAAATGTTAATTGCCTTATTGTGCACACATAGACAAATTGTTGAATACTATGGTAACTTATAACATAAATGCCCCTCAAAGGGCATGTCACTGGTCAGTTGTATAATTCCATTTTCCATCCAGAATATCGATTTTAGATACCCAGTTTATGGAGCCATATCAGATAGAAACAGACTATGCCATTTTAATCATTTGATGATTCTGGAACTCATTCTCAATGGATGCAACTGCATTAGTAAGTAGCTGATTTGAGAGAATTATGTGCCTCACTTTTATTTATTTATTTTTTGTGGTACTGGGGATTGAACCCAGGGGCATTTTACCTCTGAACTACACCCCCAACCCATTTTTTATTTTTTATTTTGAAGCAGGGTCTCACTACGTTGATGAGAGTCTCACTACTCGCTGAAGCTGTCCTCCAACCTGCTATCCTCCTATCTCAGCCTCCTAAGTATTGGGATTACGGCGTGTGCCATTGTGCCCGGCTGTACTTCACTTTTGTAATAATCAAAATAACTGTGGCATTTGCCTCAGAAGACTGAGAGCAAAAGCTAAATAAGTTAACCAATATAATGAAGACAAAGTCATATAGTAAATATTTAGCATGTTAGCTATCATAACCCCCACCCCTACGTTCTCCATGTATTGGCGTTATACTTAGATTCAGAGAACTCTATCTTTTCTGTTAGTTCTGAGTAGATTCTAAGGACACATTATTTGTATATGTGCTGACAATAATTCGAGGACCACTAAGACATTTAGTTTGTTTTCTCTGATATTATTTAAGTGTAGAGAAAAGAAATTGCAGAAAGATAAAATTAAGCAGCCAGGTGATGTGGAACTATCACTCAACACAAGATCTCCAATTATCTTGTGCAATATTATTTTCACTTTGTGAATGTGCAAGAGTAAATTGAAATATAGTTACCTCCACTTTTTAATGTATAGAGTTCTCAAAAATAATAGAATTAGAAATATTTGGTTAAATGAAGATACTATGGAGAATTTTGCTACTTAGTATAGACTCTGTCTCACTGAAAGATTGCAGATTATCCCCCTCCTTTTTTCCTATGTGATTTTTATTAAATATCAGTTTGGGAAGCATAATATGTTAATTCTTTTTTCTTTTTCTTTTTTTTTTTTTTTCGGTACTGAGGATTGAACTCAGGGGCAATCTACCTCAGAGCTATACCCCCAGCCCTATTTTTTATTCTTTATTTTGAAACCGAGTCTCACTAAGTTGCGGAGTGCCTCACTAGGTAGCTGAGGCTGGCTGCGAACCTGGATCCTCCGGTCTCAGCCTCCCGAATGCTGGGATTACAAGCGTGCGCCACCACTCCCGGCTATAATGCTAATTCTTAATTTCAATGTTAGGTAACCCCTGCCCTGGAGTTCTGCACAGTCAGTCACAGAGGGATAAGTCCTCTTACTAAAAAATGCAATGTGGTGGTTTGGTGGCCTTGGTGACTTATGGTGTCTGGACACTTGGTGGTATATCTGCACATATGGCCTAAGAATAATGACAGCAATAATAGCCACTGCCTACATTATGCCAATAATAAGGTTATCTCCTAGGGAACTTCCAAATCTGTACTTTAAGTTTTGGGTTTTCTTTCTTTTTTTTTTTTTTTTCAGTCAGTACTGGGGATTTAACTCAGGGGCATTCTACCTCTGAGCTACATCCCCAGCCCTATTTTTTATTCTTTATTTTGAAACAGGGTCTCACTAAGTTGTGGAATGTCTCACTAAGTAGCTGAAGCTGACTGCGAACCCAGATCCTCCTGTCTCAGCCTCCCAAATGCTGAGATTACAAGCGTGCACCACCACACCTGGCTTGGGTTTTCTTGTGTAAAAAGTTTTTAATCTCCTCATTGGAAGCAGATGTAGCCACTAAACAGAGTTCAGAGGATTTGGATCTTCATGAGACTTATCCACTTTGCACACAATGTACATTCACAAACATATCAAAGTCAATCATTAAACTGAACATGAGAAGGAGGAAAGAAGGAGGGAATGGGGTGGGAATGGGGGAAGGGTTAAATGAGTGATGTATACATGTATGCCTCTACCAGCTTGTACCTAACAAAGATGTACAACTACAATGCAGCAATAAAAATATTAAAAGATTATATTTAATATCTTCATATGTCAGTGTCTATATTAAACACCAAGATCTATGCATTTCTTTTTTAAGTATGCAATTTAAATAGTATTTTATTTTACATTTTTGCGTTATTGATGGAGAATCGAAATCTCTGTTGATTATTGTTAGAGCAGATTGAGCATGGTTATCTGTTGGTTTTTATCTATTTGCGGTCCTACTATTTCAAATTTAATGAAACACTTCAGTATTTTACCAAACATCTCTTAATGTAATCCTCTGCTATAATACTTTAGATATTCTGATGAGTTGGTAACTAAGTTTGAGAGCTAAGACTTGAATAATAAAAACAATGAAGAAAGAAATGTAAAAAGAATAGGAACTGTAATACAAATGGATATGTAAAGAGAGAGAGTTTTCTTATATTTGCTCTGAAATCAAAACACAAGCACTGGAATCAGAAAAAGGTTTATGAATTTGGGAAGGGATCCATTAGATGGAAAAGATTGTGTGTTACCAAGCCAGTTAACTCATAATACTGAAAAAAAACAAAACAAAACACAGTATTAGTCAGAGGAGGAAGTATTTCC
The DNA here is from genome assembly GCA_004027655.1 of Graphiurus murinus. Taxonomy (NCBI): domain Eukaryota; kingdom Metazoa; phylum Chordata; class Mammalia; order Rodentia; family Gliridae; genus Graphiurus; species Graphiurus murinus. The sequence goes on from PVLC010005527.1 coordinate 50,241, forward strand.
AAAACAGTGACAGCAAACAGTTCTAGGAAAGGCAACTTCAGGTTAAGAATGGATTATGACAAACAAATACAGGCAGGAGGTAGGCAGATGACGAGGGTTACATTGGCAAAAGGAAGTCTAGAGATGGAACAGAAGAAATATAAGAGCCTTGATTCTTTGCTCTCTTTGAAAAGGGCTTGGTTGATTTAGATACAGTATTCTCTAAAAAAAAACATTTATGCAATCACAAATACTTTAAGATCACAAAAATCTAGATGCTAAGAAATCAGGTAAGTATGCCTAGCTTTACATTAGATAGTGAATATAGAAAGATGGGGGTGTTATAAGACAGGCAATTCCATAAATGTCTTGAATCAAGACCTCCAAAACTAATCAATTAAAAATGCTTCATGTTATCCCACTATCAGGTATAACTATAGTCCACCAATAAACATTTAAGTAAGAAAAGAGAAAGATGCTTCATGCTCAGACATTTACCTATCTTGAGATTAATCACTTGAAAGGTGGGGTCCGGTGGCCAATGTTTTGGAAAATACCAAACATGTTTGTGCTGTTCTTATTTAGGAATTTGATAATGTAACCCTCTGCTATGGTTTGAATGTTGTCCTCCAAAAAGCAAATGTCGGGAACAATCACCAATGCAATAGTGCTGGGAAGTGAGGCCTAATGAGAGGTGACTAGACCACGTGGGTGCTACACTCACAAATGAATAATGCTAGGAATGGGTTAATTATAGAACCCCATATGCAGTCCCCATCCCATCCCAGTCCTCCCTACTTCCACCAGGAGATGACCCACAAGAAGGTCCTTACCAGATGTTGGCACCTGGACTTCGCTGCCTCTAGAACAGTGAGAAATAAGTTACCTTTTTTTGTTGTTGTTGTTACCCATTTCTGGTGTTCTGAGATAGCAGCACAAAAGAAGGGAAATTGGCAACAAGAAGATAAAGACAGAAAGTGGGCACCTTGAAGTGGGGATGCCACTATAACAAAGAGCCGATGGTGGAAGCAGCTTTAGAACTGGGTAAACATGCCTAAGTGAGGTTAGGCAGTCACAAAAAGTGAAAGGTCGGATATTCTCCCCCATATATGTAAGGTAGGGAGAAATCGGGACACAGGAGGGACTCCAGACAAAGGAAGAGAAACCTTAGTGGAGTGAACGAGGAGACCTAAGTGAGAGAGATGGGAGCAGGGAGGAGGACTTGAAGAGGGAAACTCCTCGATGGACATGATGTGCATACACACACTTACCAGAGTCAGTCACTGTGTGAGCACGGGAAGGTGGGGAGGGAGAAGGAGGGGCTGGGAACTGGGGGAGGGCGCAACGGGGGCTGTGTGCATGTGTGCCTCTGTCACCCTGAACTGCATCGAGATGTATGATTACAATGCACCAATAAAAAAGAAAGAAAAAAAGAACTGGAGGCTGGAGAAGCAGGCTAGAAAAAACCCATATTGGCATAAATGGACCATTAAGGGCAATTCTAATGAGGGCCCAGAAGAAAACAGTTGTAGGGAAAGTCTGAAACTTCTGAGAGATTTCTTAAATGGTCATGACTAAAATGCTGGTGGAAATATGGACAGTAAAGATTATTTTGATAGTATATTAAGCAAATAGGAAGAACAAGGTATTGGGACCTGGAGGAAGAGCCATTCTTGTTGTGAAGTGGTAAAGAACCTGGCTGAACTGTATATATGCCTGAAGGCTCAATGGAAGACAGAATTTAAGAGCAATAAATGACAATATCTGGCTGAAGAAATCTCTATGTAGCAAGGCACTAAAGCCACATGGCTTTTCTTTATGACACATAGTAAATTAAGAGGGAATGTATGATTTTAAGATGGAATATATAATTACAAGGGAAATGGATGGATGGATGACAGCATAGCTCAGTGGTAGAGTACTTGCCTAGTGCGTGTAAGGCCCTGGGTTTGATCCTTAGCATTACAGGGGGTGGGGATGGAAGGTGGGGTAGGGGGAGGAGGAAGAAACTGAATATAAAATTGGGAAAATTTGAAGACCAGCCTTGTAAAGAATGAAAAATGCATGTTCAAGTTCAAGATAGCAAAGCAACAGTAAGGAAAGTAGTAGATCAGTAATCCAGTGAAAGATAAATGCTATTGGAAGATGGGTATTGTATCTATGCAACCCTAGTCTTTTCCATCATTGCTTCAAGAATTTGTAATTAGTTATGGCATTCAGTTACTTTCCTCTGTACTCATGTTCATCCTGTATAGACTCATACATTAGAAAATAATACTCCTTATGTAGTCTGAGAATATTGTTAACAAGCAAGCTTTAGTGACCTGGATAGAAGAGAAATCCAGTCTCAATATCTTCTTAAATAAAAGACCAATCCAGAGCAAAACCATATCTCCTTTCAATTCCATGAAAGCTGAGAGAGGTGAGGAAGCTGCAGTAGAAAAGCCTGAAGCTAGCTGAGGCTTAAGGAAAGAAGCCATCCATCAACAGAAGTGCAAGGTGAAGCTGCAGGGGCGGAGGTGAGAGCTGCAGCAAGTCTTCTAGCAGATCTTGCTAAATCATTGACTAAACTGGCCGTCCTGGCAATATGTGTTTTCAATGTAGATGAGACAGTCTTATAATGGAATAAGACGCCGCCTAGGGATTTCATAGCTAGAGAGGAGAAGTCTGTGGATAATGCTATCAAACAGTGTGGCATGCTATAGAGAAATCTTTCATGAAAGGAAGAATCAATTGATACGGCATTGTTATTATTGTCTTGTTTTAAGAATCTGACACAGCCACTTCAACCCTAACCACCATCACCCGATCAGTCAATGGCCATCAACACTGAGACAATGCACTCCACCAGCAAAAATATTACACCTCATTGAAGGCTCAGATGAACATTAACAGTTTTTAAACAATACAGTATTTTTCAAGTAAGGCACATGTATTGTTTAGATATAATGCTGTTGCATACTTAATGGAATACAGCTTAGTAGTATACTTTTATAGCATTACAAAACCAAAAAATTCATAACTAGCCTATATTTTAACAATCACTTTATTGTGGTAAATTAAAACCAAACGTGCACTCTCTGAGGTATGCCTATAAGAACTACATCTAATGTTCACATCATGTTTTATTATCATGAAAACTTCAGAAATACCATGTTATGATACAAGACTGTGAAAAACTGGAGGAAGAGACTTCTTCTCCATCTCCTTCTCCTCTGTCTCTATCTCTGTCTTTGTCTTTGTCATCTTCTTCGCGATATATGGTCTGACTATATTGCCTAGGATGGTCTTGAATTTCTGGGCTCAAGCAAAGCTCCTGTCTCAGCCTTCCAGTGGCTGCAGCTACAGGTACCAGGCACCATGCCTGGATAGGAATTTTTGACACTTAAAAGCACTGTTGCTCAGAGAGCTAAGTGATTGTTAGATGTGTGAACTCAGAGAATGGGAGCGGATAGAGATCATTATTCTTCAGAGCTATTGGCCCTTCATTTTTCCATCTGGCTTCACAGGAGACGGAACTGGGCTAGCATCTACTTTATTTCATTAGGAATACTGAAGTTAATTTAGTTTCTCAGTTACTTTCTCACCCTGACTCAGTGACTAGAATCAGTCATTTCCTCTTTTTCCATATATATATATATATATATATAGTGTGTGTATTATATATATAATGTGTGTGTGTGTGTGTGTGTGTGTGTGTGTGTGAAGTGAGCTGACTCTGTTCTATTAGTAAGTTTCATTTTGGCTTTGAGTTAATTAATTGTCCTTGCTAGTAGTAAAATATTTGGGAAGTCAGTACACTAAATCATTGCTGTAAGGTTGGTCTCTATTAGTAATAATTCGTTCCAGTAAATGAAATTCTTAATTTTAGAAAATAATATGAAACCTATCTATTTACATTGTTTTAATATTTTAGACACTGATAATTTCTATGAAGTCAGTATATTCCAATGTAATGAATCAACATATAGGTTGCATATTCGATCTCAATATATAGTCTGTATGTTATATGCATGTTATCTATGTTATATATGTATATTGTATTGTGCTAATGTAGAGAGAACCCCAGGCTTTACGTAAGTCAAGTAAGTGTTCTGCCACTGAGCTACAGTACAGCCCAATATATATTTTTAATAAAAGGCTATGATTTGCTTACCAGAACTCTGCATAATGCTGTTGGGTATCTACTGTTTGGTTATAAATATAAGTTGATGTAAACCAGTGCCCATAGTTGACTTTTATTACTTGCTTTAAATTAAAAAAAATTTCTCTTTTAATTTTACATGCACCAATATCTCATTCTAGAGACTTAAATAGACTGTCTACAGAGGCATAATTCTTCTCAAGACCTGGGAATAAGAATTTTCACCGGACTGCATCATTTCCAGAAAATAATTCTGACAGATATTATTATTATTACTATTATTGGTAGTAGTACTATTATTACTAATTGAAAAGTGGAAAAAAAACAACAAAGTTGCTTATGACCGGTGCTACTTGCTCACATCTCTCCCCCACTCCTTGCCTTTCGGTTTCGGTTTCTTCTGTAGGGTGGGATGTTTGTGACTGTGGATGGGGCCACTATGATGGCATTAGGATTTGCAGTGAGGGAGGTGAGGGTGCAGAATCACAGTCACATGTTTTACCACCACAGCCAGCCCTCACCCATATGCTTCCTATCACCTGGCTCTTAGCCAGGCAAGGAGTGAGTCACACCTTTCCCACTTGAGTTCCTCCTCCCAAGGGCTGTCACGTTGCGAATGGAGTCAGTTGATCACAAATATTGCACAATCCCAAAATCAAAGTAAGCTTAAGAATGTCCCTGAAAGGACCGCCAGGCTGCAGAGATGCTCATTCTGTGGGTGGCTCCAAGATGAATGTCCTATTGACTCTGTGGGATGTCCTGCTGGATGATACAGTTCTGATCAGCCTCGCCTCCTTATCACCATCTTTAGACACTAGCACAAGTACTGTGTGAAAATTTTAGATCAAACTTGTAATGCACGTGTGGAATCCAAGTGCTTGGGAGGTTGAGAAAGGAGAATTGTGGGTTTGAGGACAGACTCAGAAAAGTAGTAAGGCTCTCAGCCACCTAGTAAGACCCTGTTTCAAAACAATGAATAAATAAATAAATAAATAAATAAATAAATAAATAAATAGGGCTGGGGATGTTGCTCGGTGGTAGAATGCTTCTGGATTTGATCCCCAGTACCAAAAATAATTATCTATATCTATATCTATATCTATGTCTATATTTATATGTATAGATATAGTTGCTTTTAATAGTATCTATGTCTATATCTACATATGTATATCTTCAGTCAAGACTTGTATTAGCACATTAATAGTGCTGTCATCCTGTAGTGGAACGTCATCTTTGCCCTTAAAGGAAAGCTCTAGGTCTTTTTTCAAATGACATACTGGTGTCCCACATATTTTTCACTTTATTCTTTTTTTTTTTTTTTTTTTGCAGTACTAGGGATTGGACCCAGGGGCATTCTACATCCAAGCTACACCTCCAGCCCTATTTTTTATTCTTTATTTTGGAACAGTGTCTCAGTAAGTTGTGGAGGGCCTCACTAAATAGGTGAGGCTGGCCACGAACCCAGATCCTCCTGTCTTAGCCTCACAAGTACTGGAATTACAAGCGTGCACCACCATGCCTGGCTTTGACTTTATTCTTGCATGATTGATATTTTAACCTCAATTTAATCTTTTAATCATCTCATTTAATCTTTCTGATGCTTGTTGCCCTGGATTCCATCACTTACAGTAGCAGCCATGTCTGTTCAAGTTGAGAATGAGTATCTACCACAGGAAAGGGCATTTCTTCATAGTGACGGCTTATTTAGAAGGTCAAAACTATTACCCTTTGCTCTTACTACAAGTAAATGCGAAGAGCAAAGGGAAATAGTTTTGAGAGATATTTAGTTTCAGTGCACGATGATGCTAATGGAAATACCTGTCCTAGGTGGACACCTTCCCGAATTACTGCGCCAGAGGTGGCCACACTTGGTGTTCACCTTCCCTCTTCCATGAACTAAGCCAATATCTGACTTGAATGATTAAACATGAATAGCCACATCTTACTCCTGGTTTTCTTTAATATACTTTTATTGGTGTATTATAGTCTCACATCATAATGTAAATCATATTTACAGTGACGTACATGCACACAGTACTTGGTACCCCCTCCTCCTGCTCCCTCCCCATCCCCCCTTCCCCATACAAGGTACTGAGATTGACATTGGTATTTTCACATATGTACTTAAAGCCAATGGTAGCAATTCCTTCATTGATCCTCCCTCTTCTCCCTCCCCTTCTCCTAGACCACCTCCCTGGCTCCACTGAGGTTTCTTCTCCAGTCTCTGGAGTGCTCTGGTATTCCAGTTACTCCCTAGATTCCTCATATTAGAGAAAACATATGACTCTTTACTTTTTGTGACTGGCTAATCTCATTTAACATGATGTTCTCCAGGTCCATCCATTTTCCCGCAAATTATATAATTTTGTCCTTCTTTATTGCTAAGTAGAATTCCATGGCATGGATATCCCATAATTTTAATCCATTTATCTGTTGATGGACACCAAGGTTAGTTCCATAATTTGGCTATTGTGAATTTTGCTGCTATGTACATGGATATGCATATATTATTGTAGTTCTCTGGTTTCAGTCCCTTTGCAAAGATACCCAGGTTACTCTTGGTTTTCGATTCAATTAATTCTAATGAAATTGCAGGTGAGGTTGCTGTTCCTGTTTGGGAGACAATACTTTAAAAGTCAGTGACTACCTGGGCATGGTGGTAGATGCCTAGAATGTCAGTACTCGAGAGGCTGAGACAGGACGAGCACAAATTCCAGGCCAGCCTCAACAACTTAATAAGACCCTCATCAAGTTAGTGAGATTTTGTTTCAAAATTTAAAAAATTGAAAAAATCTAGTGGTGTAGGTTGGAGGTAAAAGAGCCCAGTACCCCCAAAACAAACAACACATTATCATAGACTGACCCACTGTGTCTAATTACAGGGTCTTTATTCAGTTTGCATTTACTAAAGTGTGATTACATTCTAATCTTATCTCTAAGAGAATAAATTTCTATTAATTTGATTGAAGTTTAGGGCTTTCCAAACATTTCAGTAGAAATTGATACTATCACTTTAAGAAGCAAAATTTTACTTACAAATTCCTGAGAACTTGCTCACTGCTATACCAATGCACTACGTAATTGCTGGCTTGCATGAAAATTACTGAAAGCACTGATTAATACCATCCAATTCAGGTCAGAATCTTGTGTTGAACAAATATAGACAAGTATAGATTGGTATTTTCCTTCTAATTAGTATTTTCCACTATTTTCATGTGTCTGTAATATTAGAAAATAGTCCCATTTTTCTTAAGAATTTAATAAAATTTTGCTGAACATTAAGATGAAATAGAGGCACACACATCAATTTATAAAATGAAGTTAATCTTAACTTATATGTGTAAACTAACAGAAAAATTAAGTTTACCACAATTTAAAAAATTATGTATTTATTTATTATGATTTTATACAACTCTATGGTTCAAGAATGCTAAAATTGCTTTAAATTGGAAGAATTTCCCACAGTTTAACATCAAACTTTTAAGATTTTATTTTTTCCTTCTCATTGCCTTGTCAAATGCAGTGAATTGCTTTTCTTCCTGATCATTTTTTTCTCAGTTAACCGATGAGGATTCCATGACTTTGAACAGTTTTTCAATTTTCCCCAAGCATCTAAATAATTTGTTTCTATCTCCTTACAGGTTAGATCATTCTTTACCTCCTTCAGATAATTGTGCTAAGCTTAGAGATGAAATATCTATTTCCTTGACACAAAATAATAAAAAAATAGAAGTTTAATAGTAATCTCTCTGGCATCCATTAGCATAATACTATTTAATCTTTACTACTCTTTCCGTGTTTGAGACCTGGTTATCTTTTGCATCTTATTTCTCTAAGCTTTAGCATCTAATGAGATTTAGCATATTACTTCACTTACTCCCTAGAAATCTCATATAGTATCATGGTCCTATGTATGGTCTATACAGAGATGATTTCCAAATTTATATCTCCATTCTAGACTGAATCCCTACTCATATATTCAACTGTTTTTTCACATTTCCACTTTTAATATATCCTAAACCTGCTACTCTTGCCATACCCTGGTGATACTTTCCTTTCTTCCTTCCCTCCTTCATTCTCTTTCTCTTTTGTTCCTTTGTCTTTCTTCTTTCCCTTTCTCTCTTTTTCCTTTCTTCTTTTTTTGGATCTGTTTATTCTTTTTTAATTTTGAGGATGAACTTGTATGCAAAACATGAACAGAATATTATTGTACAGCTCATTCAATCTTTACATATGTAAATATTCAATAGGGCCCCTTGGATCCTCCCTCATCAGGGCCCTTCAACATTTAATCTATTTCTCATCACTTATGTTATAATTACAGAAAGGATTCTTAAGATAATAGAGATGGAAATCAATAGAAGTGAGTCAGTGTTTTATTTACAAAGTAATAATGAAGTTTTCTATGCCTGATTACCATTGAATTACAGGTCTTACATAGAGCTTGGTAAAAAATAAATACATGTCCTTGAATATAGAGCAAGCACTCTACCAAAGAGCTTTATATAAAATAAACATTTCCTTTCAAATTAAATGCTCATTATGACTACATTTTTAATCTAAACTATCAATTAATTTTAGTCTAGATGAATAAAGTGCTACTCAATGCTTAGGCTCATAGGGCTTTGAGTCATACTATATCTTAGTTGAATTCATGTTTTGGTGGTTGCTGATTGAGTGTATCTGGGCAAGGTACTTCCTTCTCCTATGACTGCTTATTCATCTGCAAAATGCAGAGAAAGGACACTGGGAGTGCAAAAATTAAGATAAGAAATTCAGCACAGCAACTGAAATGCAGCAGATTTTCTTTTTTTTTTATTGATTGGTGCATTGTAATCATACATCTTTGTGTGAGGAACAAACTAATAAGGGCATATATGCACACATTTCTCATTTAACCCCTTCCCCAATTCCCACCCCACTCCCTTGCCCTCCCTCTTTCTCAAGTTCAGTTTAGTGATTAACTTTGATTTATTTGTGAAAGTACATCATGGGCATTAGGGTGCCCCCCCCACCCCCGTCTATCACCTTCAGTTAAGTCAACTTCTTTACTTATCTAGGTTTTCTCCTTTTTCATCTGGAGTCCCTCTTATGCCCCATCTTCTCCCTAGCATCCGCATATTAGGGAGAGTATATGCTTTTTTACTCTTTGTGACTGACTAATCTCACTTAACATAATTAACTTGGTGGTACTAAGAAAGCAGAGGAATAAATATATTGAGCATCATCAGTGTCTCTTTCTTTTGAATATTTTACATTATTATATTTTAAAAGGAGAGAAGTCAGGCATGGTGGTGCATGCCTGTAATTCTAGTACTTGGGAGACTGAGACAGGAGGACCACAGCTTCTAGTCTAGCATCAATAACTCAGTGAGACCCTGTTTGAAAATAAAAAATAAAAGGAGCTGGTCATGTAGCTCAGAGGTAGAAAGCTCCTGGGTTCAACTCCCAGTACCCCTACCCCAAATAAATAAATTTTAAAACCGATAGGAGATGGATATGGTGGGCAAATCTATAATCCCAGTGACTCATGAGGCTGAGGCAGGAAAATCGCAAGTTCAAGGTCAGCCTGGACAACTTTGTGACAATGTCTCAAAATAAGAAATGAAAAGGGATACGGCTGTAGCTTGGTGGTAGATAATTCCTGGATTCTATATCTAGAACTACAAAACAAAACAAAAAAACAGAGCAGTCACCTTGATTTCAAATAAAGAAATCAATATCTGATGATGTTTTAAAATTCTATACATAAATTAAAGAACATTACATATTTCTCAACAGCAATGGGGTTTAAAATAGTTCTCATTTTATGTGTGTGTGACACACACACACACACTATACACACTATATAATTTTCCACTTCCAAACTTTACCTGATATTGACATGAAAGCTATTATTCTTTCACCCAATTACTACTGGATGTCCCTAGGACCTAGGGATTTTTTCCTGTGTACTAAGGAGAATTTTATCAACTCCAACATAGCATCCGCCCTTTTCCTACTCTTCTACTCTGTCATCATTCACGTTCTGGGATGCTAAGGACTCTTTGATTTCAGAGAGAACACGTTGCCAGTAGTTCTGGGTCTCCAAGTTTGTCTCCTAGACCCCACAGAAGCCTCGAGGGAATGTGCCATTCCATCAGCCTCTACTGCCTCTGCCGCTGGCCACCTGTGTTGCAATAAGAAAGATGGATATTTCATGTGGTCAATGCAAAGAGATGTTTTCTGGAATCTCCTTTAACTTAAAGGTATACTGTGTTCCATGTAGAAGTGGTAAAACTGCATTTCTGCTTTGGTGTTGCATTTTATATTATTTTATGAATTTTTACCATCCCAAGGAATTGTGTCCCTAGAGACTAGGATTATGTTCTCTTCTCTGGTTAAATGAGAAATGTGTACATATATGCCTTTATAAGCTTGTATATAACAAAGATGTATGATTACAATGCACCAATTATTATATATATATATATATATATATATATATATATATAAAGCCATCCACTAATGAGGCAGGGTTCCGTCTGCTCTGTTTTCTGCTGCTTTCCTAGGTATATTTATCTTCTTGTGTTAGAAACAATGAGTTTATTCAATTACCTCCAATTACAATACCATGAGATTTATTCCAATTCTATGGGATTTATTCCTGAAATTCCCCCTTTCCACATCTATAAACCCCCTCTACAATCCAGTGAGAAACCTAGATCCCATTATTCATAATATATCTATTCATTTGTTTGATTATAGGATTCATATTATGACCCATGTGTCTATAACAACAAATAAAATCTTATTCCCCAGGTCACTGCAAAGAAATACAGTAGGTTTGGACATTGGACTCTCATAGACTTCTATTCTGGGAACCTAGAGCTGTTAAGTTTCATGATCACAGAACAGAGGCTTCTCTTGATTACTCTAGGGCCAGGATTCAGGGGAGATATGAATCGGTCTCATCCCACTATCTCTACCTTCTGGCTAAGGTGGGTTTGGGGACCAGCGACCCCTCCCCTGACATTAGCAGAGTCCTGGGATCCAAGCCCTATGGCTAAAGCCCTGTGACACAGTAAACAACATGATTAGCACATCAATGCTCATGATTGGGGAAACACCAGCTCTTCCTTTGATAGATTGATAGGCTCCCAAACAAGTTTGGGGGAGCTCAGCCTCTAAAAGATCAATCTTGGACAAGCAAACGCTTACTGTTTCTATTTTTGGAGGGGGCTGGGGGGAGGTGCTGGGGATTAAGCCTTTACCATTCACTCTTAATTTCATGTTTTTTAAACAAACAATAAAATTATGTTCCTGGAAAGTTAAGTGGCACACAATAATTGGAGAAAAAGCAACAGAATTTGGTTGCTTTGATATTTATAAAAATAAGTTTTTTATTACACAATGCTCCTATTAATACTAGAAGTTCTCATTATGAGGACATTGTGATATTATAATAGCTTGCATATGTTTAGTGGGATGCTGTGGTTTGAGCTTATCATGTTCCAAGTTATTACTTCTACTAGCTTAGTGTTGTACTTGAAATTCTACCGTAGGGACAAAGGGTAATTGTGAAAACAGGAATCTACAGTGGGTTCCTGCTAAAGATATATATTTTTTCTATTAGAAAATTGCATTAAACTATTGTGTTTTGTAAATAATTTACTGACCATATATTAAGAAACTGGCTGTTAACTGGTTGGACCTTGAAGAAAGAAGACACACAATGGCTATAATTTGATGAGAAAGTGTTCTGAAATACACCTCTCCTGTAGATGCCAACTTTCAGGTAAGGATTGTCTCCGAAATGGCCAGAATATCCCCTCCTCCTCCTCTTCCTCCTCCTTCTTCTTTTTCTTCTTCTTCTTCTTGTCTTTTTCTAGGTTACACCTAGACACAACTCTACCTCCAAGTTACACCCCAGCCCTATTTATTTATTTAGGCACTAGGGATTGAGCCCAGGGCCATTCTACCTCTTAGCTACATCCCTAGCCCTATTTTATTTTTATTTTTGAAACAGGGTCTCACTATATTTCTGAGTCTGCCCTCAAACCCAAGATCCTCCTGTCTCAGTCTCCCAAGTACTAGGATTACAGGCATGTGCTACCATGTGTGTCTCAGAATATCTTGAATACCATTAATTTCTACATTGAGATCCCATTTCCAAAATGACTAACATGCCATTAATTTCATGAAAATATCCATCTTTGAATTTCACTATTTTTATTAACAAAGTCTCTTGTATTGATTATGATGTTGATAAATGAAATATAGTAGTTTCCTCTAACTAAATACTGGCTGTATACCTTGAACTATGAATTTCTGACTAATGAAGATGACTATCTCTAAAGGGTGGTTTAAAATAGGCATATTTAGATCATCCTGTTTATGCTGAAACTTTTTCAGTTACATTACTGATGTCAAACACTCCCAATCTTAGATTCTCACTAAGTATTTCTATGAGAAATTCTAAAAGAATTTCTCACTAAGAGAATTTCATACTATGCATTTCTAGTATGGTATTTATCATATTGGATTAAGGTTATTTATGTATCTATTTTCTTTCTTGTTTACAAATGTTTAATGCTATGTATAGACTCAATCAGTCCTCTATTTTATTATAATATCGTACAGTTCTGGACAGATAAATTATGGCTATGTCAGATAATTAACATTCCTGTTAATCACTCAGTATGTGTTAAGCAGTATTACAAATAAGACTGTCTAAATAACTCAATTTGTTACTAAAACTAATTATATAGTTTAATGAGATGACTGGATACAAGATAGGCATAACGGTAATTGTCTTTAAAAATAATAGCAACAGTACAGCATATAATTACAATGTGCCAATAAAAGTATAAGAGTAAAAGCAAGCCTTTCAGTTATTGGAATGTATCTCATTACTATAAAAATTTAACATTTCATTTTTAAAGATAAATTTTATTGAAAACAATGAAATCTATATGAAGAAACAAAAATATCAAATGTTATCCAAGAACATAAAATACATTCTGAATAAATGCAAAGACTTACTATGCTTTTGTTTATTTTTTTGTGTATAGTACTGGGGATGGAACTCAGGGGAATTCTACTTTTGAGCTACACCTCCAGCCCTTTATTTTTTATTTGTAAATAGGGTCTCCCTAAGTTGCTGACTGCCTCACTAAGTTGCTGAGGCTGGCTTCAAACCTGTGATCCCCCTGTCTCAGCTTCCCAACTAGGATTACAGGTGTGCACCACCATGCCTGGCTTATTCTTTTATTTTGAAACAGGTTCTCACTAAGTTGCAGAAGGCCTCACTAAGTTGCTGAGGCCAGCCAAGATCTTTCAAGACTCCTGCCTCAGCCTCCCAGGTACTGGGATTACAAGTCTGCACCACCATGCTGGGCTAATATGCTCTTAAATAGCCTGGTTTAACATGACCTCTAATCAGATTTCCTCTTTTAACTAAAAGGTAATTAATTCCTTCTTTAATAAATCATCCCTCTAAAAGAGAGATAACCAAAACAGGTTAGTTGTAATTGAGAGAATGAGTGTATTTTCACAATAGAAGACAAAAATAAGCATGTAGAAGAAAAATTCTCAGCTATTTATAAGGGTGTCTTCTATTCTCTGAATTAATTTTCATATCTGCTTTTTTGGAATAAATATTCAATAATTTAGATTTGCACTTGGGAACATAGTCATAGTTTTTCCTAAATGTGTAAGATATTGTTTATCAAAGAAGTCATTTTTTCATATTCTGTACTCTTAGGCATCGTAATATTTGATTGACAAGAGAGTTGGAGATAAAGACCTCTGCATTCATGCAGCAAATAAAAAATGGTGACCTACTTTATATATGCAACACTGTGCCCACACTGCAAACCACAGGAAAGAAAAGACATTCCTCATGCCTGAGTGAACTTAATATAAATGGAGGAAACAGATTTTCATAAGAAAGCTGGCACATTCCCTTTGTGATCCATGAGGAAGGAGTAACGTCAACATAGAACACTGGACTGAGAATAAAAGGAAGTCTCTGATCAAACTTGAATTAAAAAATCCAAGATAAACAAAAGCAAGGAAGTACAAAAATGAATAACTTGACTAAGGAACAACCAAATGATATTCATGTGAAAGAAAGCATAATTAGTTAAGATGTGATCAAATAAAGAACTTGACTAACTGCTTAGTCTGAGTAACGGTATTATAATGTCCGTGGAAATGTTCATTTTGTGAAAAAAAAATTCAGCAAAGCCTATGAAGTCAAGTATTTGTAGGTATTTAGGGTTGTGTGAAATTAGACTGATATTATTGATAAACTCCTTTTTTCTGAAGACATTTGGTTCATAGTGGGATTTTTTTTTTAAAAAGTATAATAAAATCATCATCTTCATTAAAATTATTTAGTAATTGGACAGGTACATAATAGCCAAAACTTATTATTGTAGAATGAGGTAAGCTTTATGATATGAATTATATGACAACATATAAGAAAAGCATATTATAAAACAAATAGTATAACCATATTATATAAATTATATAGAGAAAAATATATAATACTGAAGCAACTTCAGTTTCATGGGAAAAAATGTTTTGAGTACTTTAACTGTTAATCTCCAATTACATTTGAAAGATTCTCATTGGGAGTTTTGTGTTTTAGACTTCTTACCAACTGATAAATACAATTTTAAAAAGCCAAAGAAAATAGCAAAAGCTTTCCAAATATTTGAAACATGGACCAGATCAGATCGTCCACCCAAGGGTAACTTAAATCTTAAAGCAAAATCCTAAAGAAAGCTCTGTACTTAAATCTTTTCAAATGTCCCCTCAAAAACCTGTGTTTCACATAAAAAAGAAAAACACTCAAGGGAAAAATTCAATATGCTTCTATCACACAATGTCACAGTACATTTATGTTTTTGTTAATAAAATATTTTTTGTCCCAAAATAGCCTTAAATATTTCAAACTATAGTTTATGACACAATTGAGCTATTAAAGTTTAGATGAAGAAATGTCATTTTTGTGGAAGAATTTCTGAAGACACTCATGGGGAACTATGCATACAATAACTGAACTCTGTAGTAGGAGTTCTAGACAGCACAATTTAACTTGAGGTTTATTCTAGTAACTTGTTACAAGTCTTGGTTAGAGTGTTATTTCCATTTTACTATGTTGCTAGATTAATTTACTAAATGTTTATTTAGAATTTTTCTTTTTCTGTGCATGATAGCTTTGTATCTACATTTTTCTACTTGATGTGTCTTTAGTTTTAGTATGTTAAAGTAATACTAATATCAAAGAATGAGTTATTTTCTTCTGTTCAGTTTTCTGGAGTACTTTGTGTAAAATTGGTATTCTTTTTTAAGTGATTGGCAAAAATCTGTAATGAAACCATCTGGGCTTGCAAATTTTTTTGGAGGAAAAAAGTTATGAATTTAGTTTCTTTGATGAGGTAGGATGATTCAAATGATCCATTTCATCTTAGAAGCATCAGCATCTCATACTCTTTCCCCATCTGTTGGGCCAGACCTACCTTCAATATATTTTTCACTGTTTTCAGATTTTTAGGATATGTCTTCTTATCTATAGATAGATTGTCTTTAATCTATTGTTACCAATCTTTAAAAAAATGCATGTAAATACTTATAATCTCTCTGAAATACCATTATCCATGTTTATTTTACTGAGAGCTATGTTTGTATATTCTGTTGAATTATGCCCTCTGTAAGGAGGATACAGGATTATTCCCTCTGTAAAAAGGGAAAAGCAAGCAAGAACAGAACTGATTTGTGAACATTTAATTTTACAGGCAATTGTTTTGGAAATTGGGTTCTGTATAATGATTTATCTTGGCATGGTTACCTGGAGTTACAAATGCTGTAAAAATAGTGCATTACAATCACATCCACACAGTTGCTTGGATAAGGTCTTTATTCAAAAGGATGATTAGTTTTGCTTAAAAGAAAGGTCATAAACAAATGTGAATGTCAAGCTTTGAATTCAATCCTTCTACAGGAAGAATATCATTGTGGTCGGACAATGATGTTACGTGCCATTTCAGCATGTTGTTATAGGACACACATAATTTTCCATTTTCATCCAGAGTTCCAGTGACCTAAGTCCTATGGTGGTGCAACCTTCAAAATTCTTAGCTTGATTCAACTCAGTAAAACAAAACTTATATCCAAGTTTCAAGTTGTCATTATCGATGGTGTTACTTTGGTAAGTTGCCGTGTGAAAGAGATTTCTGTAAGAGATCCAGGAGAAACAAGGAACATTGCCCTTTTGAATCAAGTTGGCAGCTGACAAGCCTACGATCTCCCTGCTGCTGTTTCAACTAAAGGATGTGCCTCTGTTCCCTGCAGTCCTGCACCGTGCACACGAAGCTTTTCAGTAGATTTTGTTTTCACACCGGCAAGTAGCCTTACACTTTTCCTTGAGCAATTCATGGTCACAGCCAGCTGTGTTCTTCAAGGATTCACAGTTACTCAGGAGATCTTCATATTCACAACTATTGGCTGAAAGAAAAACAGACGTAGTTACCTTAGTGCCATTTTCCACGGTAGCAGCAAAAATGAATGAATGAATTAATTAATTAATTAATTAATGAACACATTCAAAGCGTGGGAGACCAGAGGTCGAAGAGAGTCAACAGGTTAATGTCACTCACAGAGAGATGGCCCTTCAAGTCTTGAGGGACACATGTGGTGCCTGAGTTGAGCTTAATGACTCATCCGTCACTTTTAAATTTTAAACTGAGGGACACATTTCTAAAATAACTGACCTACTTTTCTCCCTCATCAGGCAGAATAAAATGAATATCTCATAGATTTATACTTTTTTATGTTTTAAAAATAAGCTTTCAACATTTCCTTGTTAGTTGAACAAAATACATCTCTATACCTCACAGTACAATAAGTGAGCCACTGTAGCTATTTTTTTATTTTTTATTTACTTTTTGGTACTGGAGATTGAACCCAGAGGCATTCTACCTCTGAGGTACACCCCCAGTCCTACTTTATTTTATTTATGTACTGAGGATGGATCCCAGGGGTATTCTACCTCTGAGCTACAGTCACTGATCTTTTTTAATTTTTTTTTTTTTTTTTTTTTTGGAAACAGGGTCTTGGTAAGTTGCTGAGAACCTCACTAAGTTGCTGAGGCTGGCTTCAAACCTGGGCTCCTCTTGTTTTAGCCTCCCAAGTGCTGGGATTGCAGGCATGTGCCACCGTGTCTGGCTCCACTTACAGTTTTATTTAGTTTTGTAATCTTGCCAGACTTATTTCAAGGGTTCAGAGGCCACAGGTGCTGAACTAACAAGTCACGTGTGAGAGGGAATATGTCCATTTTCACATGTTATTGGGAAGCATGGCTGTGTACACCAGTATTTTCTTTCTGGAGTACATAATCTTTATGAATGGTCATAGATGTAAAACAAGGACAACATGTCTCTTTCCTCCTGATGTTTCTGTTTGAATGTTCTCCAAGAACCCCAAATTCAACAAATTTCAAACCAAACTCATCATACTACCCACAAGGTTGACATTTCCTGGGTAGGGACTCCTACACCCCTCCCACAATATTCGTGAAAGGGTACATCAACTACTAGAACCAACCCAAGCTCCTCCCTCTCTTGTTTTGACAAGCACTTGATCAGTGCAAGTAACAGGGGTTCTGCTTCCTCATTTATTTTGCCACTACTGCATTAATGATGCCCATTGTTTTTTAAAATCATGTTTTCCAACAGTGTCCAAGCTGACTTTCACTTGATCATGTCTGCATACAACTGCCAGAAAGCTCTTTATAAAACATGATTCCAACCTTGTTACTCTTTTGTGTAAAATTTCTACTGAGTGTTCATTGCTAAGTTGAATTTCAAACTCCTTAGCGAATGGAATTCCACAGATGTATAAACAGTGAATATTTTTCCTTATTAGTTGATTTTAGTTGATTCATAGCTTTGGTTGGTATCACCAATATTCTGAATTACAGCTACACAATTGAGTCAGAAAGAATGCTAAGTAAAGGTGAATATTTCTGAAGGGTAAAATATCAGGGAGTCAATTCCCTCATTCAAAATAATTTTAATAAAAGTATCTCAACTATAGAAACTCAAGTTATTTTTAGTGGTATTCATGACAATTAAAAATGAAATATATGACACACATTTTAGTTCTTTCCATGTGCCACAGTGTGTTTGTTCTGTGAGCCAATACTGTATATAGATTGGATTTTGTCATTAGAAATGCACACAAAATTACTATCAGATTACAGAGCAAGTGATAATCTATTAAGGCGACACTATGATCCCAATTACCCTACAGAAAAGAAGTGAAGAAATCAGCATGATGAGCTCATACAGGGTATACACTGAGTCAGAATCTGGTCTCAAAACCCTTAGATTTATACATTTTGATTTTTTAAAAATAATCATTTTGGCATAGTGATATTTTGATGAAATATTTATCAGAAAAGTATACAGAGTTACTATGACTAGGCTCTGCATAGTCACAACCATTGCTAGCAGAGGTTTCATTATGTTATTTATAAGTACTTTTCCTTATAGGTTACTGAAGTGTGTATGATCTTTATTTAAACACACTGTTGATTACTTTTTGCTATTGCTCCAATACATTATTATTACTGTTATTATTACTATTATTATTATTATTATTATTATTTATGTTTGTGTAGTCCTGGGGATTGAACCCAGGTGCATTCTACCTTCAAGCTACACCATGCCTCCAGCCCTATTTTATTGCTGTTTGGAAACAGGATATCACTAGGTTGCTGAGAGTTTTGCTATGTTGTCAAGGCTGATCTTGAACCTGAGATCCTTCCATGTTAACCTCTCAAGTATTGGGATTATAAGTGTGTGCCACCACACCCAGCTTGAATACATTACTTAATTGGTTAGTTTAGAAGATTTAACTCATAAAAAGAAAATATCAATTCTATTATAGTAGTGAATTAATCCCGTCCGACTTACTGCATAGTCCATTTTCACAGTGACCAGGGCAACTGGCACAAGGTGTTCCTTGTTGGTAAGGGGTCATCTTTTTATTCACATTATTACCACTGAAATTTGAAATACACAGCGTCAGATTTTTTTCAACTTTACAGTTTGGTTTATTCTCTTAGGCATCAGTTACCAATTATACACAAATTCACTATTTTTAGTTATGCCAACAAAAGTGAAAAATTATAATTCCCCAAAGTATAAGTCAGATGCCAATATCTCCCAATAGAGAAAATGTTTCCGTCTCACACTGACCCATCTCTTTTGACCATAATTCCACAGGCTGAGCAACTGGAGTGAGATAACCTACATCTAACATCGATTCACAAATCCTGTGATACTGCCCCTGGAGGAGGGGGACTGCTGGAACAAAATACAGATGAACAAAAGAATGCAAATTTGTTACTACATCTTTCTGTTTATTCACTTCAAGAAAGCAGATTTCCAGGGTGGCACTGAGTAATTTTGTTTTTCTTTTTTGAAAAGGGAGT
This sequence comes from Graphiurus murinus, assembly GCA_004027655.1. NCBI lineage: Eukaryota > Metazoa > Chordata > Mammalia > Rodentia > Gliridae > Graphiurus > Graphiurus murinus. The sequence goes on from PVLC010005527.1 coordinate 69,851, forward strand.
AGTAAGCCAAATAATGGAAATCTATGAAGAAATTTTAGAGTATATATTTCAATGTGGCAACACCCTCTTTTATATCTCTTACTAAGGTTGTCAAATTACTAAGGTAGTGCACCCCAAGGTTGCTGGTTAGGGACAAGAAATATTTCTCAGAAAGAAGATTTTGGAATAGGTCGTTGCAGTAAAAAAAGAATATTACCATCTTATTTTATATTTGAAAGATGAAAAACACAGTAACTACTCTAATATGGAAAAGAAAGCCTCAGTGTATTTTTTTTTCCTTCCAGATAAAAATAGCAAATTTTAATTAGCTGGGTGTGGTTAGGAACATGAGCTTAAGGAAGTTTTGTGAGTTCCTAGAGATAACATGAGTAAGACTTTCATGCTTACCAAAAAAGGAATAATAGTTTTTTAAAAAGTTTGTTTTATTTTGTTCGAGATGCTGGGGATGGAACCTAGGGGCATTTTACCACTAAGCTAACCCCCAACCCTTTTTATGTTTTGAGACAGGGTCTCACTAAGTTGTCCAGGCTGGCCTTGAACTTGTAATCTTTTTGCCTCAGTCTCTGGAGTAGGTGGGGTTACAAGCATGTGCCACTGTGTCCAGAAAAAAAAAAAAAAAAAAAAAATGAACACTAATACCCAGGATGTAGGCATCTTACATGAGTTAAATTCTAACTCATTGATAGTCGTTCTCCTATAGGCCACTTTATTAATTTTATTACTTTGAAAACATATAGGCATCCAAATCTCAACAGATCCCTGTAGGTCAAGGGCCCAAGGCAATGTATCAGGATCTCTGGTCCCTGCACAGAGAGTGTATGTGTGCATTCGAGCACTGGGGTAATTGAGAAGTAGATAGCGAGGTGTTCTGGAAGCTTTCTTCTCCTGCTTCCTCTCATCATTCCAATTGTTTTCCCCCTGCCTGGCTTCAGTGGCCTGTGCAGAGGGCCACACTGTGAGCTTGCCTGCATGCTCCAAAGGCCTTTCAATTCTCTCTATGAAACCAATAGGGGTTGCAGGAAAATAGCTTTGTAAATCAAATTACTCAAACTGGAGCCGTCTGTCACCTAGTTATCTATAGTTTCTAAACAACCCTGTAGGATGATTGGTTTGGGGGCCCTTCTCCTTACAATAGAAAAGGAGTATAAAACATTAAAAATTAAAACTAGCTGTGGATGTAGCTTAGTAGAGTAAAGCACTTGCCTAGCAAGCGCAAGGCCCTGGGTTCAATCCTTAGTACTGGGGGGAGAGGGGAAAAGTCCAGTTTTGCCAGGTGTGGTGGTACTCGTAAGCCCAGCACTTGGGAGATTGAGATAAAAGAATCACAGGTTTGAGGAACACCTTAACAACTTAGTGAGACTCTCCGCAAACTAATGACCCTGTTTCAAAAAATAAATTAATTAATTAAAAAAGGGTTGGAGAGTACAGCTTGTTTCTTTCCCTTTCAAAATGTTTATGGAGTTTCTTGTGAGAATTCTAACAAAGACTTAACATGTTGTTACCTTTTCTGGATTCTGAAATATATTAAAGATCTATAAAACCCTTTGAGACTCCTCCCAAATGAATCATTTATCATGGTAACAATATACATGTTTTTTGATCATCAGGAGCAGAAATATTTGAAGAGAAAGAGCTGAAATCACAATACGTGAATCCTGATTCACAATCTCACCAGCCTCCTTTGCTTCTAGAAACCTACAGCGGGTGATTAGCAAAAACTGATGCTACAAAACCTAGAGAAACACACATTACGCATGCATTTTTGGTGAGAAGCCCTGAGCCAGGGGGAAATGCATTGTCTGAGACAAATGACATCACTTTGCACATGAAGAACAAAAGCTCTCGATATTATATTTGGAATTGAGAACTTGATCGCTTCTCTGAGAAACTAAAGATGTGTTAATCCTAAATTCTTTTCCCAAGAACTTATCCCTCCATCTATGCTTTAATGTATGAGAATTTAAAAATATTAAATTGCAGGTGGCATTGTGAACATAAAATTCTAAAGTGTATACTTACGCAGGGCAGTAGTGGCAAACATAGTAGTATTTTAAACTCTCTTGATTGGGGCAGTAGGCGATTCCACATCCAACCTGGTGTGATGAATACCAGACAAGCTATACATCCGAAAGAGAATGAACATATCAGGGCACACTTTAGAAAAGAAGGAAATATTAAAAACTCAGCAGTAGCAAATATAACACTGCACAATGTTATTGTAGAGTCTACAGACATATATCTTAAGAAAATCTTTAAATTTATTAAGTCAAGGTTGCAAACTTGTTAAATAGTAAAACTTTCAGGCATATTTACCATTTTCCCATTGATATCATAGGAATAATACAGTGCATGCTTCTCTACCAAGAATTTTTCAGACCATGGACAAAAAAATTGACAGATCTAGATGAAGTATCAGTCAAATGCCAAGACTGTGCTATATCTCCTTGGGCTGTTCCCCCAAACTGAACAACAGTGAAGTTGGTCAAAATTTGAAAATGTTCTATATTATGTTTGTGGCAGCGGGACCTTCATCTATTCCTCTTACTTGAGTATAATGTCCAACGATATCATGGGGACGTTTTGGTCCTACACCATAGGTAAAATCTCGGCTCTCATCGTACCAGCTTTGGATTGCATCTGACCAGGCAGAAGGATCACTTGACATATAGAGATTCTCACCACATTTGGTACCTAGGAAGGAAGAGACCCCTGATGAGGAAAGTGTAAAACTTGTGATGGCAAAAGAACGTGACCACAAAGTGCAGAGAAGCTTCACAGTTGCGAGCTGTTCATCGCTTTGGAGGAGGGTGGTCTCATCTCCTTATCGGTTCTGAAGCAGATGAGAAGAGAGAAGTGTCTAACCCACTAGGTGGATCTGAACATACACATTTTTAGCAGGTTGAGATGATCCCGTTCTTTAAAAGTCCTTCTTTCCTTGGATGGTCAAAGATGCAATCATTCACATGTTAAATTCTTCATGTCTATGTGCCTCCTGAGTCGAAAGCTTGGTAATGTAGGCTCCTTAAACACAGCCACCAACTCTTATACTTTCTTTCCTGTCCTTGCCACCCTTGCCAGAGATTTTTCAAAAGTAGGACGTTGAATAAATGTTCATGATTTGGAATAAAATTAAAAAACAGCAACAACAACAAAGGGGTGGGGAGAGCTTTTTAGACAGTCTTTTAGAGTCCTAGTCAAGAGACACCTGCCACCAGGAGGGAAGGCAATTTTCACAATTTATGAGTCTCCTCTTATCAGGAAATCAGAATTTCACAAGCCCAAACATCCCCAGAGAGCTGGCAAGAGGTGTCTCACAGTCCTGAAATAGTTCCCTACTCTTTTGTGAGCTTTTAATTAATATTGACATTTTAGTGAGCTTCAAATGCAATGGTGCTTACAAAAGAGTATAAAATGTTCTTTGGCTAACAGCAAAGAAAAGAAAGTGAGAATTTAACAGTACACTCGGATCTTTAAGACAGTTTCTGTCTTCCACTAAATGTGGTCATCTCTCTTCACAATATCGTTATCACAGCATCAAGAATACAAATACTAATAATTCAGTCGAAATAACAGGTAAACTATTAACTGCTTTCAAATTGGGCTTGCTAATATATATGCTATTATTGATAATGTAAGGAAATATCTTATGTAAAGGTCATGCAGACAAGCTTTTTCTCTCATAGTTTTTATAATCTTGGATGTGTCCCATTGGTTTTCTTTTTGAGTCTAGTATAATAATCTGCGCATCATATGCACCCAGTACATACAAAATATCTAACTGTTTGATACAAAAAATTTAAAATAAACACACTCACGTTAATTTCATAAGGATTTTGAACATGATTTTCTTAAATATGATTTAAAAGTTTAAATATTTTTAGAGCAAAGAAATTAAACATGATTCAACATATTTTATGAATACAGAAACAGATTTCAAAACTCCAAACAGCAGCATAATATCATGAAAAGGACAGTGCTCAGAAGTCAGAAAGCTTGGTTAAAAGTCTCTATATGACATTAGTTTGGTGTGTTCTTGGCTAAGTCACTTTTCTCCCAAACCTGGTTTCCAAATCTTTAAAATTACAAACCAGTTGATACATGACCTGTCTTATTCCTCAGATGATGGGGAACAAATGAGATACTGCATGAGAAATCACTTGCATAATGTAAATAGCACACACAAAATTGTCCTTATCATTTCTTTGCACGTGTGCAATTTAAAAATAAACGCACTCACGTTAATGGAGATCACACACAGATCATGTGAATTTAAAGAGACAGCAGTAAAGCAATATTTATATTTACTCATAGAATCTTCTTAATGAACTATAGGCCTCTTAACATTATATTCTACAACTATTTGCTTATTTACATACTGGTTTTTCTCTCCTCCGGGCCGCTGTGCTCTAAAGTACACTTATTTGCCCACTTTTGTGCAGTTGTTGTTGCGTCTCTGTTCCATTCCTAAATGTCACACACACACACACAAAATACACTTAGTGACTTAGCCACTCTAAAGCATTTATCAGACTAGACGATTGATAAGCAACATTTAAAAACTTCTGTAAAAGTATGATCTAATTATCATTATTCAATGACTTTTTGTTGAGATTTGATTCTTTTGTATATCTTTACTTGCATCAGTGCCCATCAATTCCCACAAAAAGAGAAGCTCACAGGTAATGTGTTGAAGAAGAGAAATATCTAAGACATTATCTGACTGTGCCCCACAACTAGGATTTTTAGTAATGATTTTTACTAACTTTTTTTGGGGACATTGTAATTCTACATGATAGGGAGATTCATAGGAATACATTCATATATACAGACAACATTATTTGGTCTGAGTATTAATAAACATGTAAAGTATTCTAATTTCATTTTTTTTTAAATTTTTTCCAGTACTGGGGATTGAACTCAGAGGCATTCTACCTCTGAGCTATACCCCCAGCCCTATTTTTTATTCTTTATTTTGAAACAGGGTCTCACTAAGTTTCAGAGTGCCTCACTAGGTAGCTGAGACTGGCCAGGAACCCGGATCTTCAGATCTCAGCTTCCCGAATGCTGGGATTACAAGCGTGCGCCACCACACCTGGCTTCTAATTTCATTTTAATAGTGATATACTGACCTAGGTTATTCCCAGTTGCATTTTGCTTTCATATGGGAAATACCTGGCATTTATGGATGTCCTAGGAAGTGGTCTTTTATTTATATTAATAATGACAATGATCCGGAAGAAAATGAGATTTCTTGATTTAAGACTAGGAAAGATAGCAAATAAAAAGCATAATGGATTTGTACTGGATGCTCAAAGAGTTGGCTTCAGTTGTGCCATCCCAACTTAACTGCAGACTTGAGAAGATATTTAATCATTTTTCAAACAAAAATACCAAGTACAGTCCTCTCCATATAAAATTTCAAATACACTGGGTGTGGTGGTACATCCCTATAATCCCAGCACTTCGGAGGCCAAAACAGAAAGATTGCAGGTTCTGGGCCAGCCTCAAGCAACTTAGCAAGATCCTCAGCAACTTAGCAAGACTTTTTCAGAATAAAAAATAAGAAGGGCCGGGGGTGTAGCTCAGAGGTAGAATGCCTCTAGGTTCCATCCCTAGTACCAGAAAAGCAAACTAACAATCAAATAAAATAGCAAAGTTGGAACTGACCACTGGAAACCACCAAGCTCTAAAGGATGCCAGTTGCCAGACCTGCTCCTCCCACAGCTGGGTCGCACAGCTTACATTACCACCTCTCACCATTTTTAGCATGTTGCTGGCAGAAGGAGAAACTGATCTCCTCATCTCATTGTGCTTGTTAACAATCTCCCTTTGCACTTGTGTTTGGGTGGTTAACAAAGAAGTAAAAGCTGTATCCTAGAGAAAAATAAAATGGAATTATTTTTTTAACATATTTGAAAATTGCATATAACGGTGAATAAGTTCCTTCCCCTCCCTCCCTCCCTCCCTCCCTTCCTCCCTTCCTTCCTTCCTTCCTTCCTTCCTTCCTCTCTCTTTCTTTCTTGGACTGACGATTAAATCCAGGGGGATTGCACTGCCAAGCTACACTCCCAATCTTGTTTTATTTATTTAATTTAATTTTTCAGTACTGGGGATTGAACCCAGGGGAATTCTACCTCCAAGCCACCCTAGCCCTATTTTTTATTCTTTATTTTGAAACAGGGTCTCACTAAGTTGAGGAAGGCCTCACTAAGTAGCTGAGGCTGGCCTCGAACCTGTGATCCTCCTGTCTCAGCCTCCCAAGTACTGGGATTAAAAGTGTGTGTCACCATGCTAGGCTTATCTTTTAATTTGAAACAGGGACTCGCTAAGTTATAGCATGCTAGTCTCAAGCATGTGATCTTCCTGTCTCAACCTACCAACTACTGAGATTACAGGCACGTGCCACTCTGCCTGCCTGCCAAAATCACTTTAAAAAGTGTCTACTCGTCAAACTGCAGTTTTATCCAGCCATAAAGAAGAATAAAATTATGCCATCTGCAGGAAAATGGATGGAGCTATAGAATATCACGTTAAGCAAAATAACCCAGTCTCAAAAAGTCAAAGGTCATATATTTTATCTCATATGTGAAAGTTAGAAAGAAAATGGACTTCATGATAATGAGTGAGACCAGTAAAACAGTGGAAGGGAATTGGAGGAGGAGGAAGGGAAGAGAAATAAAGGGGT